>PVHY01001376.1:21301-44432 GCA_004024945.1 Uropsilus gracilis | reverse complement strand
TTTTTTAAAAATTTCCTATTTAAATCTGTTAGCTTTCAATAATTTTCCTTTTTAATTAGTGAGGAAATGATCTATTGTTTAATAAATTGTATGAGAATAATATTGACAAGATGTTTAAATAAAGCAGAAAATTATTTTATTGATGGAGCAAAATACAGTTAGATTCCTACTTTAAATCAACGATGAAAATAAATTATAGGTAAATCAAAACTTAAATATAAAAAAACTATTTTAACATAACAAGCATTCATATAGAAATATAAGGGAGCTAGAATAACCCACAGAATCTTGAGAAAGGAGAATGAAATTGGACTGCTCAGATTTCTCATTTTCAGAACTTACTACAAAGCTGCAGTAGTCAAGACATTATAGATTAATTTGATAGAAGAGAATCTAGAAATTAGCCCACAAAAGTATGATCAATCAATTTTTATGTAGGTCATTTGTTGCCAGAAGTTGGGAAGGGTGGAATGAGAGTAATTGCTAATGGGTATGGAATTACTTTTGAGAGTGGTGAAAATGTTCTAAAGTTCATTATGATGATGATGAATATACCAAAAACTACTGAATTGTACTTTTAAATGGTGACTATTATGACATGCAAACTATATTTTAAGAAGGCTGCTATAAAGGAATTAGAAAATAATATCTTACTTCCAAATATAGAAGGACTTTCAGTTAAAAAGAAAAAGTGTAAGGATAATAATGTTTCACTTTTAGTTCTTACAACTTTATGTCTGTACTTAAAAACATGAGTTGGTCAAGTAAAATGTAAAAAACTTATTTATAGCATCCAATAAAAATATTTGAAGATTTCACATATATCAATGGAAATGGGCAAAAGATAACAGACAAGGCATAAAAAAAGATGAAACATGAATAACAAAATGAACATGTTCAATCTTACTCATAATCTAAAATTTTCAAATCAAGAGAATTGAGTAATTGATCTGACTACCAAATGTACAAGGGCTTTAAAATAATAGCCATTAATGATTAATAAAATGGACATACTCCTTTACATTGTGGCAGTGGTAATCTTTTCTCCTAAAAGTACCATAAATTTTATAATTGCATTATAAAAATTTATGCAAAAAATACAAAGACATATGCACCAAGATTTATGTTCTATTACATAAACATGTTAAATAGGCTAAATGATAATGTCACTTGAACATCAGGAAATAAAATCCATGTTCTTATTTCAAAATAGTAGACAGTTATATAAAATTACAGTCTTACAGCCATACAATAAACATTAATAAAAGCTATTAATCTTCAATTAATATTTAAAAGAAAAAAGATACTTAAAATCATTGAAAAGAAAAAAAAAGACTCCACAATATCATAGCAGTTTTATAAATTCTCTATTTTTCTGTTGGGAGATGTGTGTGAGAATACAGAAATGTTTAGATAAAATTTAGCTACAAATGAACGAAAAATAAAATAGAGCTGAAAACTTTAATTGCTGAGATTTAATAACCAAAATATTGATTTTTATGTGAACAAGTTTAATTTTTTTCTTCAAAATTACTTGTAGTCCAATTTTATACAAAATGAATGCCATTTAATAATAATGAACAATTATTTTAAATATTTCTAATTTAAAAGTATCTTTTGCTAGTGAAATTTTTGCTCTATTTTGCCTTGAAAAAAAAGAAAATATATTTATTTATTTGCTACACATGAATATTGATTTGGCAATAAGGAAGATTTAAGGATGATTCCTTAAATTCTGGAATTTATTTCTTTGTCATTGACAAAAAATGAGAAATATGTTCATTGACTTTTCAAATTTAAATGTGAGGGGATATTCCATAATCATTACAAGATAAACTTCAGGGCAGAGTACTCACAACTCAGTTTGGTGAAAAAAATAATTAAAAGGCAGAAGTGAACAACTACTGAGATGACGCAAGCATACAGAAGGAAAGGGGCAAGTCAACAGGGGCCAGCTTCTAATGGCACAGTGTTGGCTAGACCTGAGAAGTGCTGGGAAAAGCTCCCAGGTTGAAGAACCAGAATATGTGAAGGAAGGAAAGTGAGAATAGCAGTAATACTAGAATCATACACACTCCTCCAAAGTTTGAAAGTATGTGGAAAATGGGATAAGATTGATTTTTTTTTAAAAGAGTAATTAAAAATAATTCAGGCTGTTATTCCAATGTGTCATTTCCTTAAAGAGCAAATTATCTCCTCAGAGAATAATGAGTTATTATGTGGTTCTATATTTGTTTCAAATGTGGAAATTTTGGCAGACAAATCTCTTCAAATTTAGTTTCATAAGCTCAATAGTTTTAAAAGGAATTTTTTATTATGACATTGAAAGCTTGAGCTAAAGTACCAAAAATCACAAATGGCATTTTATCGATATTCTAAAAGTGAAAGAAAACATCTTTTTTTCCCACCCACATTCTCTAGCTGGGACTTCCGGCCTTACCTTAATTCAGAGCCCAAAGAAAACACATGAGGAAATAATGAATAAAGTTTCTGAAGGATATTATCTTTACAACTTTTGTTTGTGATTTATTATTATCTTCTCTGGGTTAAATTAATCATCCAACAACAGCAAATGACTAGAAGTAGAGCATCACATACCATTCTTGAGAAGTTCCATGGAAAAGTTGTGCACAAGTTCATGCTTATTGTCAGGGCTGGCAGACTGCTTATCAAGCAGAAAGTCTTTAGTAAGCAGTCCATTGATGAGGAGACCATGTCGTGGTTTATGAGTAATGTGGAAGAGCAAGGGCTCCTTGGGAATATCCTGGTCAGCAGCTCTGATGGTGGAAGAATCCAGTTCTTTCATTCCCCCCTCACACACCTAAACAAGGACAAATCAGAAAAGTCAATAGCATGAGAAATAAAAAATTTTCTGTCTTCTGGAAAGTTGTTTAAAGAAATAATTTCATGATATTCTATTTCTAGTTGAGAGATATGTATATACTGAGTTCTAAATAGAAATTGCAGGTTTAACATGAACTTAAAGGAAACAGCACATTTGTTCATCTTTCTTACAATTTATTTCAAAAATTTGAAAAAATTTTATTTCTCCAGAAAGGACAAAAGAGGTAAGATTTTAAAAATCTATATTGTTTATAATTCAAACAATAGGGTCTGCAGAGGAAGCAACCAAAATGATTTCTGCCTTGGGGAGTCATAGAGAATTTTAGTTGTAACACTGAGTCTAGACCTCCACCTTCAGATCCCAATCTGTTATTTTAACCTCCTAGACCTTGTTGCTATTAATTCCTATGTTTCTGTTTTAGAACTGGCACTAATATCTGCTGTATGTACTAAAGGCATTTAATGGGTTTTATTTTGTATCTGCAACAAAAAATTCCATATTTCACTTGCAATCAACAATTAACAAGAGTATTTCTGGATGTACTATAACCTATATTTTAATTCTGGATGCCCAATCTTTCTCCAATTCTCACACTTCCACTTTTCCTGAACTACCTTTCCTCACCAGCACACATACATCCCCATCCCCTTCAGAGTCACAATCATAGAAGAACAAAGAGACCTGAATGTTTTTTATTTCATATAGGAGCTAGCCATTTGGAATTTGATATGGTATTTATCTGATCTTTTTCTCATAGTGAGGATAAAAAGAACTAAGAAATATTTGTTTCACACTTTGAAATATAACAAGATTTAAGTAGCACCGGTGTTTACATTAACACACAATGGGAATCAGCACTGTTACAGTTCTATATACTGTGTGGAATACAAATATTTTAAAGAATTAGATGAGATTATGAAGTCCTGTCAACCAGGAACTGTAACTCAAGAAAGAAAAGATACAACACTAATGGACACAGACACAAAAAAAGCCTAAAAGAGTGGGGCAGAGCTGGACCCAACATTTTAACCTTAAAGGGTACATGTGGTTTAGATTTGTGAAAGTATCCTTTCTCTTCAACCTTTGTATTGACTTTGAAGGGAACCTCCCTGCAACCACTTTTCCCTGTATCTGTATATATACACATGGCAAGTAATGCATATCCCCACATATGTGACGACCTAAAATGATACTGGTTTTCTTCTACTTTGTACTAGTTACTAAGGGTATGGTGAGATCATAATTTAATATAACATGAAATCATCTTTGACAGTAACTTGCCTCCCCCCCCCAACAACTTTAATAAAGAAATCTTAAAATATGTGCTAATGATATTTCTTCATAGAGCTTAGGACTTCAAGCTCATACTCATTGTATGGCAACCTTTCTCCACATTAATGACTGGAGAAATTTGGTTGAAACATGTGGAATTTTTTTGTACATTTAATTGTTGAGATTATGCAAATAAACGTTTAAATCAATATATGCAAAAGGCAGAAGTTTACTAGAAGATATTTAAATTGATTATATCATTTAATAGCTTAATATTTTTGCAAGTTGTAGTAGCACAACATGATAGGAGTCTATTATATACAAAATAAATACTTTTCCATAAGAAAGCAAAATAAATGTGACTTTGTGAAAAATAATTTAAAGCTCAATATCAGCTCTGCCAATAACACACAGAGTTCCATATTTGTTAGTCTTCCCTTTCTCTAAGGAATGCACAGGTAAAAGCATGATTGCTTTCAAAGAGCAAGGGACAATTTCCCAGTGGTTTAATTATTTCAGAAACCCCCAACCCTAGATATACACCAGACAATAGAAGTAGGTATAGATGGTATCATTTGTAGATTATTTTCTCTCTCATAATTACTGAAGGGCTCTCTAGAGAAACCCATGTGCCAACAGAAAAGGAAAGGCAGGAACTGGCTCTCAAATCTCATCCTAAAGAAGCTCTCCCATTGTATTAAGATTCAGTAAAAAACTTAAAATCAAATGCTTTTGCCTCTAGAATTTTATATCAGTGAAAATAAGGCAAGATAATGGTTTCGAAATAAATATTTGCATTGATCAATGTTAGAAAAAATATGACAAACACAATAACAGCAATAATCCAAATGGCATCATCCTTAATTTAACCTTCCCTTAATCTTAAGGAAGATCTACTACACATTTTGAATATGAAGAAATGGAAGTATAGAGAGAAATAATTTAAACAGGACCCTACAGCTAGAAAACAGCAATACCTAAATCTCTGCTTCCAAAGCCTGCATTCATCGTTCAATCAGAATTTACTAGCAAATGTCAGGATTAAATAATCATATAAATATAGCCATATATATATATAATCTTACATATGTGTGAATATATATAGAAATTATATATATGATATATACAAGAATATATAGAAATCATATATATACACAATATACTATATATAGGAATTGTTTAAAGAAAATTATATGTTGAACAAAAAGATTATAAATGCACATAATTAACATCCCAAGGAATGTGGAAAGTATTGAGTATAATATTCCTAATTTGTAAGAAAAAACATACCGAAAAATTATGTCTACATACACATCACTGGCATGTGCAGAAACTGTTTTCATGGGATGAATTACCAAAACCAACTGCTGGGGAGAGACAACAGGTAGAACTGTTGAAGAGGAAGAATTTAATAATTCTCTTTGTCTCTCAACATTCTAACTTGTTTCACCGCATGCATCAATTTTTACTTTTCAAAAGGTAACATATTATCTAAGGAGTATGATGTTTTAAATATACACTTGAATTTTTAAATAAAACAGTACATAAAATTTTTAAATAATGAGAAAATAATGATTCAAATTGTGTTCGCTGATGTCCTATAGGTATATTAAAAAGTGCTTTTACTTCATGAATTGAGAGTCCTTGTCAGCGGAGCACTGGTTAGGCATGCATGATGTGGAACCAGGCTGCCTGGGTATAATTCCCTTATGGGCTACCCCTCCGCACCACTTATGTCCAAGCTCTGTGATCTTAGGAAAGTAACTTAGCCTCTTTATGCCTCATGTTCTCAGTTACTAAATGGCAATAATAACATCATACCAAGTCTCTATTACATGTATTCATATAAATTCATGCAAAAGACTTGAAATGGTACCTATAACCAAATAAATATCCTATCTTATAGATGCACAAGTATAATTGCATCCATGAAGTTCATATATGTTAGCAATTATGAGTATCATTCCATCACTATTATTAGGCTATTTTTCAAGCATTTACATTACATAACAAAACGTACTGTCCTCCCTATCTCCCATCAGCTTAATGTGTTAAGTGTTGCATAACAACCTAAGTCATGCAGTTTCATGAAAATAAAAGCCAGAAAATGGTCAAAGAAATCGAAAATTTAAATTTTTCTTACAGTAATATTCTGTACTACAAAGTCAGGAACTTCATCATTTGTAGGTTTGATTATAACATAAAATGGTATCTCCAAGGACTGTCGCTTTCCATCTGTGACATACACTGTGAACTGGTCAGCAGTTGGTTCCATCTTCAGATGCCTGGACTGGACGTAGTTAATATGCAAAGCCTTCATGTCTCTCCACTTAAATGAAGCTAGAAAACATCAAGATGGAGCAGGTAAATAAGAAAAACATTTTTTCCAAGCTACTTGTCCTGAATTATTGGCCCAATAGCCTATTTCTCAGCAAAGCAAATAAGAGATCATGATCACCTATCAGCGGCTGTTGTCATGACCACTAATCATCAACATAAAAACAGATTATCTGTACATCATATGGAAGAACTACATGTCTCGTGGATAGCACAAGGTTAATAACTGCTAAGCAGATGTGTAGGGATTGTATAACCTACACTAGAATGAATGTCAGTGGGAACGTATGCTGATTAAAACCACTGCTTCTAAATGGCAATTCTTATCATGCTTGAATAAGAAAGAGGCCATCTCTATCATATAAAAGCAAAATGAAAGTCAATCATCTGCCTACTTAATGCACACATGAAGCAACTGTTGAATTGAGTGCAATTACTGACATACTAATTTGATACTTTGACATTGCTTTAAATCAAGAGAAAAAAATTCTATGTTGTACATTAAGTCATGGGATAAACTGATTAACTTTCAATGTAATTAATCTTTTCCTCTCAATTTTATTAAGACATACAGTACATAATACTACTGTGTAAGTTTAAGGTATACAGTATTACTTTTTTATGCCTATATATTAAGAAAAGTTTGCCATAATAAGGTCAGTTAACATACCATTTAACTCATATTATTTTCTTGTTTTTAGGGTGAGAACATTATAACTCTAATCCCAAAGAAATTTTCAAGTATACAACACAGAATTGTTAACTATATTGTTAACTATATGGTATATATATATATATATATATATATATACCATATATTGTTAACTATATGGTGTATATATATATACACACCATATAGTTAACTATATATATATATATATATGCCTGAAATTACTATAACTGCAAGTGTAACCTTTGACCATTATCTCTCTATTTCCCCTAGATCCTAGACTCCAGCTCCTGGTAACTACAATTTTAATCTCTCTATTCACAAGTTTGATGTTTTTAAATTCTATTAACAAGAAAGTCCTTAGTTTTTAATTTCTTTTTCTGATTTATCTTACTTAGCATAGTACCTTCCAGTTCTACTCATATTATTGCAAATGACCAGATTTCCCTTCTTATGACTGAGCAATATTCCACTCTGCCCACTCTGTGTGTATGTGTGTGTGTGTGTGTGTATATAGTATATATATAATGTGTATATATATATTGTGTATTACATATATTTATATAATGTGTGTGCGTGTATCCTATGGAAACAACAGTTTGTTTCTATATATTGGCTACCAAGAATAATACTGCAATACTGCAACTAACATTGGGATGTAGATGTCTGTTTGGGATAGTGATTTCACTTCCTTAGAATATACAACTAAAAGTAGGATTTCTAGATTATGTGGCATTCTGTTTTAAAATTTTTGAGAAATTCCATACTGCTTTCCATACTGCCTGCATCAATTTAGATTCTTACCAATAGTGCATTTTCTCCACATTCTCACTAGCATTTTTTCTTTGATCATTTTGATGACAATTATTCTAACAGTATGAAGGGAAACCTTATTATAGCTTTGATCTGCACTTCTCTGTTGGTTAGTGATGTTGAATACCTTTTCAAACACCTCTCAGCCATTGAGAAATGTATTCAAGTCATCTGACCATTTAATTGTTTGTTGTTGTCTTGTTATTGAAGATATGAGATCCTTATATATATTTTAGGTATTAACTCCTCATGTGATATATGGTTGGCAAACATCTCTCATTCCACAGACTTTCGATTTCACTGATCAAATGATTTATTCCTACTTGATGGTTTTGTTTTTGTTATTTGTACTTTTGATGTTATATTCAAAAGACTAATGTGGAAAAGTTTTTTTTTTCCTTCTAGGATTTTTATAGTTCCAGATTTTATGTCTTAAGTTTCTCTTAATTTTTTGACTAGTACAAGATAGAGTCCAGTTTCCCTATTTTTCATGTCATCCTCCAGCTTTCCAAACACCATTTATTGAAGGCATGTTTTTTTTTCCATCATTGATTATTCTTGGCTCCCTTGTCAAATATTTGTTGACCATTATACATGTTTATTTCTAAAATCTTGGTTCTATTGCATTGGTCTGTGTATCTGTTTTCATGCCAGTACCTGTTTTCATTACTATAATTTTGAAGTACAGTTTGAAATCATGAATGATAATTTCAGCTTTTTTTCCCTTTTCAAGACTGTTTGAACTACTTAAGATCTGTGGTTTCATACAAATTTAGGATTTTCTTTTATTTCTGTGAAAACATCATTTGTTATCTCTTTCTGCTAACTATGGACTTCATTCCATCTTATTTTTCTAATTCTTTGAGATGTAAAGTTAGATTCTTTAGCTGAAATCTTCCTTTGTTTTTTAATACAAACTGTAATTATTCTAAATTTTCCATTGCATATAAAATCTTTTTGTGTGTGTTTCTATTTTCATTTGTTTCCATTTCTTTTCTTTTTTATTTCAAATTTTATACTTGGTTTTCGTAATCTTTATTTCACCTTGGTTTTCAGATTTATGAATCACGTAGTTTTCTTTCTGTTCTTGATTTCTAATTTTATAACATTGTGGTGAGAAAAGATAGAGGCACCTATAAATTTTTAGTTGTTACATAGCTTGATATATTGACCCCTTTACCACTTTAACATGCTTCATTTTCTCTTACTATAGTTTGACTTAAAGTGTATTTTGTCTGATACAGGTATAGTTACTCTTGCTCTCTTATAGTTTCATTTTGCATGGGATATCTTTTCCTATCACTTCACTTGAATCTATGTATAGTAAGTTTCTTGCAGGTAGCACAGAGTTGGGTTTTCTTTTTTATCAATTCAGTCACTCAATTCATGCAATTAATTCTCCACCAACCTTTCTCATATTTAGAAAAGTTATGCCTCAAACTGAGCTTAGACAATCATTTGCTTCTAAAGTATTATCTCTGTAGAATTTTGTTTTGGCTTCTATTTGGTTTTAGTTGTTTAATTCATGTCTGAAATACAAAAACTATCGTAGTATGAGACACATTTTGTTGTCAAAATTAATATCATCTACCTCAATCTTTCAGCCTTTCTGTTACTCTCATGGTATAAAAATGCTAAAAGATCATGTAAACAAATGAGATGTGTGTGTTCCCACAAGATTTGTTCTAACACAGTATTCTGTTACTGTGCAAATTTTCTAAAACATTATTTCTTCAGGTGTTTATTGTTTTATTTCATTTTGAAGCAAATGCACATATAGAGAGATATTTAAAGTAGAAAAACTTGAATATTTTGAAGTTCTAGTCCAATTAATAGGAATGATTGGGCTAACAGGTTCATAAATGAGAGATGAGTTATTAAGTGTTATAAAACTATTACTTACCTATACTTATGCCCACATTACTTTTCTCAAAGCCTGCAGAAGGGAGTATGTTTTCAAGGTAACCAAATTGGGGAGGAGAAACCAAAACAAATTCCAAGTCATCTGTTGCAGTGTCAGGGTCAGTGGCAGACAAATGGTTAATGGTAAGGACTGCTGAGAAACCCTCATCTACTGTGAACATGGTACCTGCATATAAACAATAACACAATTATGACAGCGTGAAATCCTCTAATCAGAATAGCGAGGACAAAAGGGAGTGATTTGAATTCCAATTCAGGGAAGGCTCCCATATGCAAATAAACTTCCATAGGAGATGTTCCTTTGGTATAATTCTTCTTACAGTGAAAATATTCAGAGGTAATGGATGGAATTTAATTTGACTTATGAAATTATATTTTCCTTCTTATACAAGCAAGCCAGACAATAATGGAAAGACAGCAGAAATACTAACTGTTCTAGTACAGCCCTTTAGTCATTCTCAAGGAACTCTGATTTCCCTTGTGTCTCTGTAGAAGAGACAAATGAAAATAAGAATTGCCAAACTGTTTTAATGATAAGCCACTAAATGTAGTTTATGTACTCTTCAAGATCAGTTGTTACCTCTGTTTGTCAGAGTGTTAATTGCCTGCAAGCTATTATGAATTGTTCATAACGAACATTTTTTTCAAGCCTTGGTGCTTAATTATTCTACTGGGATAATGCTTCCTTTCCAGAACATTGCTCGGAAGATAGTTTGCAAATTACAATAACATTCATACATATGCTTGCATTTTTTTTTTCTGAGAGACAGAACATATACATAATGCCTATGAAAAGATGACTTTCTAAAAAGCAAATAAGGTTAAATGTATATAAATGGTCTCTCTGGTATACTCATTCTGTTCTAATAGAAATTATTGTGGATAAAATAAATTATGCTTTCTCTAGCAGGCAAATGATGTTTTCCCATGTGAAATTAAATTGGAATATTTGAGGACTCAGTGCTTCATCATTCCATTTCTCTCTCGTGCACATGCACGCAAGCTCTCTCTTCTTCCCCCACCCCCTCATTCTTTCATACACATTTACATTCTCTCTATACAGAAATATTTAAGTTTTTAACATTACAATTTTTTGTCCCAGTAATTTTTTTTATAGATTTGGGGATTTCCACAGATTTGCTTTCCTACAATTACCAGAGACAATTCTGTAGGCAGTTTTCTATTCTGCCTATAAGTAGGGACATTATTTCACTGAACCACAAGTATGACATGAAATAACAGGACGGTGACAGAAAAAAAATTGCCACCTATTGTAATTGAAGGTGGTTGGTTGTCCACTGGATGTACTGTGATGTTGAGATCATACACTGGAAAGGACTCACGAAGAGGAACAGATGGAAGAGGTGCATTGTAGCAACAGCCATTCACAAAAGGGCCAGCTTCTCTATCCGAAACCACCAATGTAATGGTGTCAAAACAAGGCATCGTGCCAATCTCACCACCTGGAAGACACAACAATAACTGAGACCTGCCTTTTTAAAACATTAAAATAACAAGATGAAATCTACTTATACCTCTTCTACAAGCTACACTGGCAAGGAAAGAAACTTCTGTGGCTAAAATGTAAAACACAGTTTTACACTATGAAATTTAATACAGTCATGAAAAGAATGCAAAAATGATTGTCCATCTGTTGCCTCTGGGGAAATCCCTGTCAGTCATCTCTCACCATATGGAGGGGCAAAATGGGGCTAACAAGGGTCTGACAGTTCACAAATGAACAAGGGAGAGACGTGAAGCTTGACTGGTGATGGTTTCATTCTTCCCTCATTATTGTTTGGTGTTAAGATCAACCTCAGGGAGAGCAGAAGGCACCCTTGTCCCTTTGGTAATTGTCTTTCATTTGCATTAACCACCTTAAATGAACAACCATCAACCACATAAACAATATGAGAAACAGAAGAAGGCAGACAGGTGAAATAAAAAGACAGTTTGCATTTTTTTGTCATTTGTTTCAATTTTCCTTATGCCTCAATAGCCAAGATGTTAATGATCACCTAGAAAAGAAGTGACCATTTTCCATGGTCTTTTTATTCTATAGGATTTCTGCTTATAAGATTCAGAATGGCTCTACTTAGTAGTAGGGAGAAGGAAGAAAATGTCAGGATTAGAGAATTTATCAGCAAATAGGACAATCTGCTCTGGGTTATCAACTGGAAACATATAGAGTGCTCCCTTTTCAGGGGATGGGAAAGTTCTGCAGATTTGGCTTTTGGTGATTTTCACATCACTTTGAAAAATGCTAAGAGGGAAAAAAATACTATTTGAAGTTTTGATAAATTTAGGGCACAAAGATCAGGTTGTCATCTCCTTTCACAAGACACAGTGGTCAAGTCTACATAGTATTGTACTTGGTGTCAAACATCTACCTGGTACAAAAAAAATGACAAGAAAAATCCAGAGATGAGATATTTAAGCAACCAATGACTAAAGGATGAGAAATTAAAATTATAAGGGAAATATAAAAATACTTTTTATATTCAGTCTTCTGAACTTTAAACTTTAAAAAATGCCCAAAGAATCATATTAATGAAAAAATTAATTAGCAGAAAAGTATTAATTCATCATTCACACAATAAATTTTTATGTATTTATGTAACAATTAGAGTTCTGCCTGATCCCACAGAGAAAAAGACATTTTGAAAATATCAGAAGACCTACTATGTGTTAGGCACAGAAAAAGTCTAATGATACAGAAAGAAATGCAGTCTGGTAGAACATTAGTTGTATATGTGTATTAAGCAGAACTGTATGAAATTGTCTCTGGTAAACCATGTTTTGCCTGAGATAAGAAAACCTCATATATCTTAGTCTGTTTATGTACAAGGTATCACAGCGAAGAAGACTGAGAATTCTGACTGACAATGGCATGAAGGTAGAACATACATACCATAATAAGTCAGAGATGACCTTTCTAGATGACCTTGCTGACCTTGCACTAAAACATAAAATGAGTAGCAGTTTTCCAGGCAGATTAAACAGAGAATAGGAAAGTAGAAGAAAGGATATACAGGGAGAGTGAATTGAGAAAGGAAATGGAAAAATTATTATAGGAAATGAAGACAGCTTTGTTTTTTGTTTTTTGTTTTTTTAAGATAAACATGGAACATTTGGTAAATGTCATTTCAACACAGTGGAATCATGGGATAAATTTACAGAAAGAGCTAGAGAAGTAAGATGAGCAGTAAGAAGCTAAAAAGGTACAAATAAGGAAGAATTTTTTCCCTTGAAATGGAATAGAGAACATGATTTATACTTAGAACTGCTAACTAAAGTGTTAACAATTAAAAGAAAAATTATGAATTACTTCATACTTACTGTTGAGAGAATAATGTACTTTCATATCATGAAATATTCAGTTACTAAAACAAATTTATATTTATAACATTTAATAACTATTTTAATGAGTATTTTGGGTGCTAATAAAATTTTTAAATCTGAAAAACTACATATAAATGATTGCAACTATGTTCAAAATTGTGTTTATAAAACAGAAAATGAAATACTATAATTTTGAGAAGTTAAGTGTTGATTGTCTTTCAGAGGTTTAACAGGGTGAGTTTTTCAAATCTTCATTATACTTTTGTTTTTCAGGTTCTCTGCAATGAATATATATTACTTCATAATCATAATCATAAATAAGATAATGGTGACACAATTATCTTGGTCAGCCTTTATAATCAACATATGGAGGAAAGATTGGGGCCCCAACAATTCACTGAAACTTAGATTCCTCAATACTGCAGATCTTTATAGTTATGCTTATATTGTGTAAAATATATGTATTATATGACCATCAATTGAATGTTACAAGAAAATAAAACATTCAAATAAAAAGCATTTTTTGAATATAGTATCTCTCTAACTTAGTGATATAACAAAAAAAAAAAAAAACTTTCAAAAATAATTTACCCCAATGTCCTATTAGGTCTTATAAGAAAAAAAATAAAAAAGTGAACCACTCCTTTAGAAGACCCTCACACTAAATGAGATTTATAAACATGTATGTCTGTTGTTTAGCCAACAGACACTAGAAGAACAAGACACTAGAAGAGAAAACAATTTCATTTTACCCCTAATTTATCCATGCTTCACTAACAGGCAAAAGATGTTAAAACTGTACAAACAACAATCATTGGTCTTTGGATTCCTTCTCTGCCAGTCTATCTTATATCTAGTGAGAAAATCCAAAAGATGTACGTAATTATAAATTCTTGCAAAGCACTGGGATACTTCAAACTAAAATTATGAATATAATTATCTAAGGAGCTTATTTCCAGCATTTCTGAATTGATTATGGATCCAGAAACTGTAGTGGTTAAATAAAGTCATCTTCAGACTGATCAAAATAATAATGAGGTGAACTCTTGGATAAGTTGAAAGTCTAGGCAGAAGTGCCTGAAACTAGGTGGCGGCAATACCTACTCCCTCTCTACTCTTTCGAAATTTATTTTATTAGTTGAACTCCGAAGTACTTTTAAATATAGTGACCCCATGCGCGCACTGCTGTGTTTGCCAGGCCAAGACCCGGAACTTCATTTTGGAGATATATTCAAGGAGAGCAACACACCCTCCCCTCATTACGGGAGAGGAGAGGATGACCAAGAGGGAATAATGGGCCCCACATCAAAACCGCAAACTGAAGCAGAGGAGATCATCTTCAAAGGCCACTCGCAGAAGCCTGAACTCACAGAGAAACTTATTGACCAACACTGGCTGGGGGCAAGACCCCCTAAGTCCGACACGAGAGCCATCAGGAAAAGGAGCAAAGCAATGGAGATATAGGATTGGTTTGGAGAGGACGGCCTGCAGCAAGAAAACATGGACAGATCACAAATGAATATAACCTGGCCACCCAACGCAAACTTAAGACTGAAAATCTAACAGTAAGGTTCACCTGGACCCAACAATGCAGTCCCTCAAAAGACACTACCATAGGAAAGAGACTAATAGCACAGCTAATAAACAACAAAGAGTGGGGTTTGAGAGAATGGAAGTGGCACCAGAGGGAGGAAGGGGGGGGGGGATAATAACAGAGGTTGTAACCTAAAGAACAAAATAAAATTGTATAAAATTTAAAAATAAATAAATACAGTGACCTTATTTGAAAAGTGGAATACATGATATTGTTGCTTCTTTTTACAAAAATCAAAACGAATAGGTGATCAGTGCTCACAACAGGGAGTAAAGACTTTATCATGTTGCTATCATCCCCTCACTCAAACTGGCATGTTTGAGTCATGACATTGTCACTCACCTGTGTGTTTATATGTCACAGTCCCCGAGATAATATCTCCCTGAGAGAATTGATCCACCATGACTCCAGCTCTTCTTACTACCCCATGCTGAGGTTCTCCAACAATCATAAATGTAAGTTTCAAGTCATCACTGTCCACATCAGTAGCAAAAATATATTCAGAAGTGATGACTACCTCTTCGCCTTCTAAACAATGAATCATGGGGATGAGGTCTGCCTTTAGGACTGGTGGTTCATCATTTATAGGGAATACCTACATAATGAAAAAAATGCATGATTTCAAGGTAAAGAAAGCAATAACAAATTGCCCAACTGGTAATCCATAGCTCATGTAGGAATGACAGGCATTTTCCATCTTCCAGACACATGAAACAATAGCCATGGAATTTGGCCAAGCAGTCTGCATCTTTTAATTTTCCCCATATGAACCATCTTGCAAGAAATGACTCACTTGAGAGACATTTTAGGTAAGAATGGGAGAGTACGGTTATGATTTGGGACTCAGAGCTCTCATTTGTTTCAAGATAGACAAAATATAAATGTAATATAAAGCATTCTTCACCAAAGCCCCCATTCTCCTTCGTAAAATTCACACATATTTTAGACGAAATCTGGTCCTTGTGGTCTGATGCATTTACACTTACCACATCAAAGTTATTTATATTTCAAATTACTTGATGATTACAAAGCTTTCCTCCACCCTCAACTTCCTGCCACCCAGGAAGTTTCTCAAGACTTACAATAAGCAGCAGCTGCATTTCAAACATTTTGTGTTAAATCTGAAACACCATAACCATTAAATCAATGCTGGGTTTTAATTTGACAAAACTTTTTTCTCTCACTGTCACAAAAATAAAGCTTGAAGCAAAAGGAAAAGGAAAGTGACATGGATTCACACTTTCTGTGAACTAAGAAGACAAGACTGAATTAAAAAAGATAAGCAGAAATTTGAAAAGCATGTTGTCTAAATGAGAGTGAAAGTCATTAGTTCTCTTAGTTCACAGCCACAATTTGGTGTGTGCTGTGAATTGATTTATCAAGTCTAGTCTCTGAGTAGTCTTGATCCTACATTCCTTTCTATGCTTCAGCTAAAGTGATGTATTTTAATGTTTACTTTTCTAGTAGTATAACTGACATGTAACCTACATAGTTTCAGGTGTGTAAGCAAAATCAACTGGTAATTTACAGCTGTGGCAGTGGTGAGCAGAAAAGAGGACTGTCTAGAAAATCAGAGAATAGAGATGCCAACCAGGTTAATGACTTCAGACAAGATACTGAAGCTTCTTGGGCCCATGTTTCTTTACTATAAACGGAGATAATTCTTTCCCCATTACTTATTAAAATACAGGGTGGATATGATCAATCTTAATTAATTATAAAATATTTTACAAACACTACTAGTGCTACTGAAAATTATATAACAAAAACAATCTGATAAAATTCAAACAGAAATACAAAATGGCACAGAGAGAATAATTAGTGGTTCTTCAGGGAGCACAGATTTTCTGTAAACTCCCTATTTACCACTGTCTGCAAATACTTGTAAATCCTATGAATACTCCGTGTGGATTGGACAATCACTCAACAGAGAAATTTGAACGTTCTCAACAGGAATTTAAGCACGGAGTCTATATTTATGTCCAGATATTTCTTCATTTGTCAGAAAGAGAAAAATAACCATCTCAGACAGACCTGAGGGAATAGGTACAAGAATTCACAAAGCTCTCCATGTATGCACAGGCACAACTTCTTCCACTCATGGGAAACCCTAGCCATATGAGTCAAGTCTATTTAGTAGCTAAAAAAATGCTTTTGTGTGTTACCACTCAAAAACATTAGAAATAACGTATCTGGAACCAAATGCTTTTAAAGTTAAGTATCTGGGTTAAAAGTCAGAGTAGTTCTAACTTTAAAGAAGATAGCACAGTAAGCCTATCTCACTAGTATAATTTTCCTGTCTACTGTCTGTCCTGAGAGACACCTTAAGTCCTCACCCTTTGAACCCTGCAACTTCAAGTGAAACACTAGGAAAATTGATATAAACAAAGTTAGGTGCCTACAGTGTATTTCTCATCACAAACATATCACCAAACTTCTAAATAAAGATCCAACAGTTCTCATATTAGACAATCATTTGTACTGATTCACTTTCCAACATGCAAATTGCAGTTTAGAAATCTAAGTCATAGGTTGGAGCTTATTCCAGCAGTTCAGGGTAGAAGGTGAGACACAATTTTGCACAGGACACACTTTCATTACACACACACACACACACACACACATACACACACACACACACACACTCTTAGCCAGAGTGAGACAATTTAGATTACACCAGTTTCCCTAACATTCACATTTTGGAGAATGAATTTTGGTGTATAGGGAGAAAACTCATGTAGACTTAGGGAGAAGGTACAAACACCATAAAGAGGCACCGATTAGAAATCTTTTTTTCCTTCTTCTCACCAGTGTTATAACAAAGTGACATTGAACAAAGTGATGTCATTCAAGATCCTGCTTGATAAAAACAAGCAGTATCCTTTGGTTCTGGGGTCTGTTTGGTTTCAAGTTCTATCAGGGAGAACCCAAAGAGGTTCCCAAAACAGAAGGACTATTTCTATCTAAATCAGGGAGGAAATTTTCTTCCTACCTCAATGTGTAGAATACATTCTGCTGCATTTGTGCCATCTGTAACCTCCAAGAATACATCATCCTGAAGTTCCTCAGATCCATCATGCTGATACCTGTGGGGATATTTGTCACTGATGTCTCAAGACCACTGTGAGAGCACACTGAGATGCAAGATGCAAAGACTCACATCTTTGACCATGTTATCAATGAGTGAAGAATAAAAAAAATGCAGTACAGATATAATGTCATATATTTAACTACTCAAGTATCCCTAAAGGTGAAATTGCTCCACCTGAAAATATGTGATATAAGTGCTCATAATTTGTCCCCATGTCAAAAGACAGTTCTTCAAATCACTGCAGTAACAATGGGAAATATTTTATAGAATCTCATTAGGTAGAAGAAATGAAAGACGTTAAGGAGAGGGAAATAACTACAGGACCATAAGGCAGGGATCCGCACCATCTTCAATTTTCAGAGACCTAGCACTGCTCCATGTCTTGCCAGCCTTCTCTACTAGTTTGCCTAGTAGTGTCCAGTCTCCTAGAATGGGTCAAAAAGTACACTAAAGACATAAATTGACAAAATTATATTCCAGCGTTTCCAGCGTTATGATATTGCCTTTCCTTAAAGCCACATTCAATTACATAGATTAGCAGATTAGTTCAGCCTATACACTGGGCTTGACTGCTACTACTTGTGATTTGTGCAATGATAGCAAATTTAATATTTATAGCAATTAAGTGTTCAAATATCATAGTCATTCCAACTGGTTTAGCAAGCTGGAAAGAAAGAAAATTTCTGGCAGGAAACAGCAATTTGTCATGTGTCATTTCAAATGACCTTTGAAGGTATCGAATCAGTAGCCCCTCAAAAAAGGGGCAGATATCTTATTCTGCCTCATCATTGATTCAGATTGCAGGCAAAGCATTTTTTTTAAAATCCAGGAAATGTTCTAACCTAACTTTTAATGTATGGAGTTCTCGCCAAGAAAATGTGTCCCCTGTTTTTATAGGAAATCCATTCAGCTCCACTCTTCCATGTGGAGGCAGTCTCTGCAGGGAGAAGTGGATGTTGTCCAGTTTGGTGTCCATATCAGAAACCAGAACATGCTCTGTGCTGATGACACTCTGACCTCCCTCAAACACTCTCAGTGGGCTGGTGTATACCTAGAAAGAAGAATGGATTGAAAGCCTTGTTCAGTGAGGTACTCTGGAAATGAGAGCTTATTAAGTCAATTAAAAACTTACACTACCATCATCAGGTATTGATTAGTTTTTAGAGGAAAGTGATGAAAGGAACACATTCATATAGCTGGACATTTGCATAATAGAAGCAGCAGTCAAAGTGGTTATTACTGGTACTGTTCAGTTGATAAAATAGCATTCATTATGCTGTTCAACAGTTTAGTCTACAAAAATATTAATTTATGTCAAATTTCTCTAGAGAAAAAAATCCATCCCTTTTTTCACCCTAAAAATTCTTAAGGACATAAAGTTGGGATTTTAAGTATGTGTTGTATATTTAGAGATGGAACTAGAGCAGGGAAATTAAAGATTCCACAGGAAATAGATTTAAAGTGAGACTAAATATTAAAGCCGGAAAGATTGTTTTTTATATACTAGAAAAACCCACTGCTCAACCAACTAATAATCTATCTGGAAATAAAAGGCAAGTTTGAATGACTTGGGATACTTTATCACCAATTTGGAAGCTGGCAAGAAGTGTTTCACAATAAATCCAGTTGATAAAATAACACATACAATATCTTTGCCTTGAAGATTTATAAGGCACATTAGCATTCAAAGCACTAAGATCCTGTAGTAGAAAAAAAATCTGTTAATTTTATTTAACCTATCATTTCCCCAAGTTTATATTATTGCCGAGAAGCAGAAGCTAGTAGATACAGTTGGGGCACTGGGTCATAAGACTCTAGGGGCCCTTCAGATAAGGAGAGAGTTCCCCCACCAATAAGATGTCACAGTGTTCTCCAAAGAAGCAGCTGCTATCCTCAGAGCAGTCATTGCCAAAAAGGAGAACTTTCCCAAAGAAAGAATTGATCAAGGAGGAGGAGTGATGAAGAGTGGACAGAGGAAAGAAAAGTGAGATAGGAGAAGCTGTAGGCCCCATTCAGAGCCCTCTGCTCTCTTTTCCTACTCACTTGGGCACAGCTGTCGAGGTACCCATATTTATCCAAGGGCATCCCATAGAAATGATGAGACCAACATCCCAAAGACAGTTGCCTTTTATTATTTAGTTTATAATTACTTCCTCTACCAAAAGAAAACACAAATGTAAGATGCCTCCTCCTACCACCAGTTTCACCTCCATCTTTCTTAAGTGCCCTACACAATGCAAGTCATCAAGCCTATACTGTCACTGCTTGTAGGGCAAAAAAGGGCAGGGATCTCTCCTCTAAAGAGCACTATGGTCTTTAAACGAGGTCTATGTCTGCCAGTCTCATTTTCCCCTGAACTGAATCTACCCCAAGATAATACACATATTCCAAGGAATATAATTTGCCACATTAGATTATTTTAAAAGATTTATATATTTGGGGACAGTTTCAAAAATTAAAAGTATGAGGCTAATTTTCCGCCATTCATTTTTTATTAACATCTTAGTTTCTATCAGAACCCAGCAACCATATGGGAATGGTGTCAAGATATCCTAGTAGTTACTCATTCCAGTTCTCCATGGGTTTGCCATCAAGGGACCAAGTCTATTTCTAGCTTCACTGAAGCTACTAATCTAATATTATTTCTAATATTCTTTCCATTGTCCCAGATAGTGGATAAAATAGAAGCCATTATGCTAATCCTCAATACTCAGTCTACCTCAAATTTGTGAGGTAACTTCACCTTTTTTTATCAACAAATTAGCTTGACTTGGACAGCTTTGTAGAAAGAGTATTTCTCCATATTCATTCTAAAAAAGATTTTAGCTTCTTTAGGTGCTGGGCTGTTCAGGGCCTGTATCTCATACATAGAGGTTTGGATAATATATAATCAAATTAACAGGCACTATATGTAATTTTCACCTTAGGTGAAATACATAGTTTCCAACAATGAAGGAATCAAAAGATAGTTTATATTCTTTTATGTAAACTCTTTGACACATCGGTCTACCCAAAAATGAAAATTTAGAGGCCCAAAGGGTCAGCTCAAAGATATAAATGAGTATGTTGAGGTGGGTAGGAACTTTGACAAGAAAGCACTCTCTGTCCAACTGCTGCTGTAGGGAAGCAAAATCAGTGTACCCAGAGTTTCCGATTTTCAGAAGAAGCAAAAAAATCCAGATGTGTTGTGAAACTGCCTCATACATAATTATTGGTGATTTTAAAATAATGTTTACGGTAATAGTGATTTTTAAAATGTTTAGGGCTATCAGAACAGTTTTGTATACTGGGTAAACCTCTGGTCCCTTGGGATAACAACTCTGTCCCACAAATATGTGTAGGTATAAAGATGGTAAAAGAATGACAGGAAAGGAAAGAGGGTAGGATATCAGCACTTCCCTGGTTATGGTCCACATAGATACTTGGATCTCTTTCCCTGGGAATGAGACATATATGAGTTTTAGTTTCTTCTGGTTGCTAGCAGATGGGCCCTTTTGCTTTTGAGTGGGAAAAGATAAACTCAGGAATAGCCAAGGTCTGAAACAATCACCCAGGGCCCTGTCTTGAAGATAAAGTACAAGAGGCAGTATCTCTTTTGTAGTAGGATGGAAAAAGCCATCATAATTCATTTTGGAGAATTGTCAGAGAGCTTATTTCAGTTATACAACAGTGTAAGTGGTCTAGTGAGGGTAAATACGGACCTCTGGCAATGAAAGGGCTCTTAATTTAAATCCTCTTCCCTGATAAACATGTGAAACTCAGCAGGGGAAGAAAAGGTAAGAAAAGGAGATTTTGATATACTTTGAAAATTATGGCAAATTCAACAACTAGAAAATTTCACCATTTACATAGAAAGTCCTCTGGGGAGTAAAAAGATTCCTCTCTCCAATTTTTTTCCAATTTTGTAGCTGAAAAAAGTTCTTTAAAATTGTCTAGAGAAAAATTAGCATTTTCAGTAAATCTTAAACCCTTCCTTTCCTTAGGTTCTCCCTCCAGTGCTCCATGTTATCAGACAATACACACCTCAGGAACTTGATTGTCCACTGGAAGAACCACAATGTTGAAGCAGATCCCATATAAAGTGCCGCCATGCTGGTTACTAATGGAAAAAGTGAACTGAACATGTTGTGGATGAGGGCCTATATCTTGCATGGGAGGCATGTAGGCAACTTTCATATAGTTTATAGCATCCTGTAAAATAAATTGAGATGGACAATGTGGGTTCTGATTAATAAGGTATAAAGAGTCTCAGAGATGTTGGTCTAAGAAAACTGTCATGCTAAATGAGATCAAACATTGTAAATGCCACCATTATTAACTTGAAGATTCCCAAAAGCCCTATCTGATCCCCCTTTCCAACAATCAGGAACAAAAAGGACAAGGAACATAAGTATATTATGTCAAGTGGTGGAAGGCAGCCAACTCTATAAAAGATATGAGACTTCAAATTCCACCCAGTCCCACCATGAATTAGTTATATGATATTGGTCATGCTACTTAAACTTCCCAGGCTTCTTTTCCTTATCTGTTAAATGAATAAAATAATAGCACTTAGCTCATGGGGTTGATATATTTATTTACAATGTCAAACTACAATGAGATTAGGCATCATTAGCTCCAAACCACAGAGCTAGCTGTTAAGTACTGGTCACCCTTATTGTGACACTGTGAGATTTTCACTGTACCATCCACAAAGAGATCTCAATGCTTATACAAAGGGGCACCTGTACTTGGATGTCTATTGCCTCACTATTTATAATTGCAAGCACATGGAAACAACCCAAATGTCCCAAGACAGATGAATGGATGAAAAAGATGTTGTGTATGTACACAATGGAATATTACTCATCAATTAAAAATGACAAATTTATGATAGCATGGATGTACCTAGAAGAAATCATATTAGCAGAAACAACTCAGAAAGAAAAAAACAGGAACCAAATGGTTTCACTTATATATGGGTAATTGGAAAAACAAGCAAAAGGCCAGGAGGAAAAGTCCAAACAAGCGACCAACCAAACTAAATAACACAACTTGGGTGGGGGGGAGAGAATGGAAAAGAGTGGTCAGGGAAGGAAGGTAGTGGATGATCCCCAGGAAATACAAAGATGTAAAACATATAGATGATAGATAGATAGATAGATAGATAGATAGATAGATAGATAGATAGATAGATAGATAGATAGATAGATAGATAGATAGATAGATAGATAGATAGATAGATAGATAGATAGATAGATAGAT
>PVHY01001376.1:0-21201 GCA_004024945.1 Uropsilus gracilis | reverse complement strand
TATATAAATTTTTAAAAGAGTATAGAAAGGGTTAATAAAGGATTTTTAAACATAGTAGGTGTGATAGATTAAACTGCCCTCTCCAAAAAATGTGCTGAAGCCCTAATTTGCAATACCTCGCAACAAGATACTATTTGGGAATAGGGTTGTTGCAGATTTAATTCATTCAGGTGAGATCATACTGGAGTAGAGTAGACCTTTAATACAATATAGCTTGCATACTTTTTAATGTAGAGAGATACAACAAGAGAAGGAGTGGGTAATGATGATATTCAAGCCAAAGAATGGCAAAGATAGCCAGCAAATGACTAGAAGAATCCCCTACAGGATTTTAGAGAAGTTTAGCTTTGCCAATATCATGATTTCAGACTTCTAGCTTCCAGAACTATTTGAAAATAGATGTCCATTTCAAACTACCCAAGTTGCAGCACTTTGCTATGGCAAGCCTAGAAAACTAATGTAGTAGGAGACTAGGTGAACTGAATTTGGTAGAATGAAAACATGTGTCAAGCCTCTAAGTCTGAGCTCTATGGCTCACAAAAACAATGCAAAAGGCTGTAACAGATTATAACAAGATTAGCATTATTCTAGTATCCAAACCAGACAAGGATACCACAATATAAGAAAGTTAGCGACCAATGTATTCAAAGAATATAGATAAAAAATTCTCAGCAAAGTATCAGCAAGTCAAATTCTACAATACATTAAGGAGGAGCATATGTAATAAACAAGTGTTATTTCTTCCCAGGATGCAAAGATGATACAACACCTGCATAACATGCAACATTAACAAAATGAAAGCTAAAGATCATTTCATCTCAACAGATGCACACAAAGCACTTGAAAAATTCCAATATCCATGTGTGATAAAAACATCAACAATCTGGGTATAGAGGAAACATACCTCAACCAACAAAGGTCATACATGACAAGTTCACAGCTAATATCATACTTAATGGTGAAAAGCCGAAAGCTTTTCCTCTAAGATCAGAAACAAGAAAAGGATGTCCATTTTCACTATTACTGAACATAGTATTAGAAGTCAACAAAGAGAAAAGACAAGGAAATAGAAGACATCCAAATTAGAAAGGAAGAAGAAAAGCTGCTCTATTTGCATATACTATGTGTACAAATAGTATATGTAGAAAACTCTAGAGACCACACATGCACACACACACACACACACACATACACATACCCTACGAGATCTAACAAATGAATTAAATAATACTGCTGTAGGATATAAAATCAATATAAAAATCTGTTGAATACCTGTATACTAACAGCAGACTATGAGAAAGTAAATTAAGGAAACAACTCCACTTACAATTACATCAAAAATAAATACATTTTACAAGGGAAGTGAAATACAGTACACTAAAAACAATAGAACACTGAAAAAGAAAACTAAAAATACAAATAAATGAAAATAGAGTCCATGATTAAAGAATCAAAGAACTGATATTGTTAAACTGTTCATACTACCCAAAACAAAATACAGGTTCAATGTAATCCCTATAAAATTTCCAGTGGTCTTTATCACAAATAGTACAAATAATTCCAAAATTTGTAAGGAGCTACAAATGATCCCAAATAGCCAAAACAATCTTAAGAAAAAAGAGCAAAGTTGAGGCACCATGCCCCTGATTTCATACTATATTACAAAGTTATAGCAATCAAAGTATTTGAGACAGATTTCAAAGGCCAACACTACAACTGTCATACCCTCTTGGAGGACAGTTATGTCATGTTTGTCAAAATTTGACCAGAACATCATACCTGAGTGAATGACGTCAGCCCTAGGACTGTAGGGTTTTTGGTTAGTTTTGGTATGCTGTCCACCATGAATAATTTTCCAGCATCCAAGTGTCTAAAGAAAAGTACGGGAGAATAAATTAATTTTTCAAGTAGAAATATTAGACTGAATAGTCCACAACCAAAATTCTGTCAATTACAAGGCTCATCATGTGAAAATATAAGATGCTCCAGGTTCTAACCTTAAGTCTAATACCATCAAAAGTACTCTCATCGTAACTTTAAAAAATATGTCCAGAATTTTCTGCTGGGTCATCATAAAAAGGAATCATGATTCCCATATGTTTGAGATTAATTAAACGCTGAATTGAGTATATATTCATGTCCAACCAGCTAACCTCAGGACTAAATATTTATACCTTTGAGACTCTAATCCTAAAACATAACCCCTATGAATAGCTTAGGTGATGACCTTTCAGAGATACCTGTGACTGGAGTTGAAAAATGGAGGAGTTGTTATTGTATAGAAGAGCTCGCCGTCATATGATTCTGTATCTATAAAATGTAAGTGTTTCTTAGTTATGTAGGCCACCTCAGTTTCCTTGACAACCAAGTGCCGAGAAACTCCAGGAGCCTCTTTTGGAAGCTGGTCATTCACTGGAGTGATATGGATTGTCACCACCTGAAAAAAAAGTGATCTATACTATTAATTTAGAATGTCAAAAAGACATCAAAGATGATATCCTATAATCACCTAGTCACAATTGAGATGACATTTAAAACCTGCCATTTATAATACATTTTCACTGAAATGATTCAAGAGCTGTTAAAGAATTTGAAGCAAAAATGGAATATTCTCCACCTTTACTATATTTTAAGAATATAATTTTCACAATTGCAGTCAGGAGTATATAGAATGCTAATACAGAAACTTTGGTCCTGCTTTCTATACTCTCCTTCCTCCAATATCTGTGATTTCTCTATGTCCCTCTAATCTGTCATTGACACTAGAAACCTTGACGTAACTTTTGGTTCCTCATTCTCCACATACACATCACCAAGTCTGTTATTTATAGAATTTGAGATAACATGGATGGAAATAGGAGAAATCATATTAGCAGAAACAAGTCAGAAAGAAAAAGAGAGAAACCAAATGATTTCACTAATATATGGGACATAGGAAAAACAAACACAAGGCCAGGAGGAAAAGTCAAAACAAGCTGCCAACCAAACTAAAGTACACAACTGGGGAGGAGGAGGATGGGTGGGAGCTATGAGGGAAGGGAGGTGGTGGGTGATACCTGGGAAATACAAAGATGTGAAATATATATATATATATATATATATATATATATATATATATATTAAAAAAAAACAGTAACAAAAAAATCTCCCAACTGCAACAAAAAATAAATAAAATAAATAACATTGCTTGTCAGGCGATCACACATCATTCCATCCCCAGGTGAAATTCTCAGTGTTAATGACCTACCCTCGGCTCTCATTTCTTCCTTAAGTTATTGTAAGGCCTCCGTTAGCCTTGACTCTAATGGCTAATTTAGTTTTTTCATACCCTTTAAAATAATAAAGGTCAACTCATGTTATTCACCTCCTCAAAAATGTTAAACCACCACCAAGAGGAATAGAATTATTTCACCTCCCTTGCATAGTACCCAAGACTCTCCACAGTTTAGACACACTCTAGGTTTCAGCTTTATCTTGTTTACCTTTCAACACCAATCTGGCACTAAAATGCATGTTCTGAACCCTATCCAAGTTCTTAACGTGTCTTTAGGCTTTGGATCATGGTTTATTTTGTTTTGTTTTTTAACTAGAATGCTTTTGTTCTGCTTCCTTCAGGAAACTGAGTCAGCCTTAATCGTGAAGACAGTTCTTGAAACATTCCTCAATCTTTCAGTTCAAATAATTGGTCCTAAATTTTGCTTATCCCTCAATAAATGTATTTTCATTGTCTTGTATTATTAATTAGTATTTTATATGTCAATCTTTCCTAAGAGGACAGAAGTACAGTACAAATTACATGGAATTTGACAGTGAATAGCTGTAGTCCTGAGTATACTTCGTAGTTATTTATCTTGAACAAGTCACTAAACTTTTTTGAGTGTCAAGGTTCTTAATTGTAAGGTTAGCATAATACCACCAACCTCATAGATTTGTCATAAGGATCAAATAGCAATATGTAAATAAAATGTCTGGCCCAACAGAGAGCATTTCCTTTCAAATTGATCCACAAAGCAAAAACTAAAACATGGCATTTACTTTGATAAAGGAAAGTCTGGAATATCAGCTCAGCCTACTACAAAATGTTGTCCCTGGGGCAAATCATATAATGCCTCTAGGATTTAGCTTTTCTCTTGGTACATTAGGAATAATAATGGCGACTATTATATTGGTGAAGTGTGCTCAGGCTCACTCAAAATAGCTAGCAGTGCAGTAAGTAAGTGGTCAATAAATCACTTCTCTGTATCTATACTTCATTACTTTTATAATAGTATAACACATACTTACTATTCAATTCTGAAGGATTTCAATAATTAAAACTAAAATTAGTTACTAAAATAAAGGAACATAATGAAAATCACTTCTCCATTCTCCAGGAGTCTGTCACGATTTTTTTTTCAATTATAGTTTTTTGCTAATCTACAAAGTTCAGAAATTCTCTATGGGATCTCCCAATCATAGTATGGATCAGTGAGGCTCCACTTAATTGAAAAACTGGATTTAATAAGGAAACAATAGTTATTGTGCCTTCAAAGAGACCATTTTCCATGCTAATTTATTCTCCAATGTGTTTTTTGTGTAAAAAGAATGTATACGCATGTTTTTTTAATCCCCTGTAGTAATTCTTAAAGGGCACATTTTTCAGGATGCTTTATGATCCCCTTTGTTGATGTGCTTTTACATATTTATTCATCTTTAAACAATTATAGTGTGCATGTCTGTGAGTGAGAAAAACTGATCTTTACAAACTCCATAGAGAAATAAAATGTTCTCATTGTACTGAAATTTTGTAACAAAGACATTATTAAACATCCATTCCCAGACAGTGGGAAATTAATGTCCAGACCAAACACTGGGTTTTTGCTTGCTGGCTTCACCTCTATCTCTCTCGTGGCCATGTGCCTCCACAGACAGTTTTGTTAGGAAATCAGAACACAAAGTGAAAAATTAGCATACACAATGACAAAGCCTGACTTTGATTTTCAGGCTGAGGCTCACAACTGACACCACACTAACTGGTATCTGACTTTCCTGTAGTCCTGGGTTCTTGATCTCTGATTGCTATCTGATTGCATATTTGTATTTTCCTTTGAAATTATTCATTGCTATTCCTCACCCCCGGTAAGGTAACTATTTCCAATGTTAGTTTGCCCACCCCAATTTCTGGCCTGATTTTGGATAAATGCCACCCCCATGGGTGCCCGTTCTCTCATCCGGTCACATTCATTACTCCCACTTAACCCACAGATCTATGAGCCTTTTGGTGCATTTCTTCTTCTGTCACTTCTTAATCTTCTTTCGCTTGTCTCCTCTCCTCTCCTTATTTCCTACTCTTGATTTTAGTTCTAATGTTACTCTCTCCATTTCTCGTTAGGCTTAAGTTCTACAAAGTCCTCTACTGAGAAGGATTAAAAAAAAGGGGTTATTTTTCTAAAGCAAATTGAGTGGATAAGACAGTTGTGGCAACCAAGATAGAAAGAAGGGGGGATTTCTTGCTAACATGAAGAGCTTTGTTAATGTATAGGTGGGTCATTCAGTAACCTCACATTCACCCCAGGCTAGGTCCATTCATATCATCTGATATGAAATCATTATAATGTAAGGTCATTTTATTGGATCAATGGTGAACTCACTGTTGGCAGAAAACCTGAATTATTCATCTCTGTGTCTCCAGGCTTTCGTGTCTTAAAATAAAATCCTAAGAACTGTTTGCTGGTTTCAAAGGAAAACCCTGGTTCTTTCAACTTTTATGGAAACAAAGAAAAAAATAAGAAGACCCAAACATTTGGTAGGGACTAGGGAAGGACTAAAATGAGGAGGTAATAAGTGTAAAGCTTTTTTCCTCAGAGTGTTGCATGTGTATGCTATTAAGCAGATTTATGTTGTAAATTCTTGATATCCTTCTGAAGCTGCAATGATTACAAAACTCTAATGATCGAGTTGTTAGGTGACCGCCTTTTCAGTTTGTACAAGTACTAGTCATGTCATATGATTTAAAATATATTTAAAATATTCAACACAATCTGTAACTTTCAGCTATTTAACTGAATGTCCAGAAAGGATACATTTCTTTTACTGGAAACAGAGACTGAGAATCTCTTCAGGTGAGAAAGTGTCTGATTAAAACAGGAAGAAAGTTACGTAAGCACAGATGCTCTTACTGCCTCCTGTTCTCCAACCCTGTATTACAGACGAAGAAAGTGAAACATGGTTCAGTCAGCTAGTTAGTGTCAAGGAAAGGAAGGAAATAGAATCTAGCTCTAGAGCCTACAATTTAACCACTACACATACAATGTCAGTGTTTTCTTGAATGTTCAAGGTGTTCTGTTGAAAAGGATCCCAAGGAAACATTAAATACATAGAAATGTATTGACTATCTTTAGAAAAGTAAATGGTAGAGAATCATATTGTAAAGATCTGTTTAATTTTGCTTAATTCATTCTCAAACATTATCTCTAAAAGCCTTTTTTCATGTAGTTTCAAATAACATCGCCCAGATTTGATGTCTGTGGACAAGACTTCGGGAACGTGTTAGTGATGGAAGCTTACCTGTGGCGCTGAGAGGTTTGGAGGTTCGTGACTATCCCACAAGACAAACTCAAAAGAATCCTCAAAGATTTCTCCACCAAAGTGACGGTAGTAAATGATGCCATTAAATAGATCCCTCTGAAGAAAGCCAGGAATGGGATAGCCTAATAGGTCCACAAAACAATACATGGTAAGAATCTTCCATGTGTTGGGGTATAACAATATTAAATTTATCTCCCCTGTCTAGTGGATTGTATGCATCCAGGGAATTTTCATTAAATGCTTTCATTGGGGTATATACATAAAAAGGCAAAACATTACACTTACACAGAATTTAGCATAAGAAAAATTATTTTCATGGGACTGTCCTGACACAACCACTTTATCCCTATTTTGCCAAACTTCTGATCTACCAATATTTAAAAGGAATTAAGCATTTATTCTATTACCTTGCTATTTAAACTTAATTTTTCATAAGTTACTTTTGATATTGAGCTCTAGAACTTTCCGCACTATATCCTTGGAAAGACAAACTTAAATATGTGTAAGTCTCAGGCTACCCATATACAAAATTGGAATAATGAAAACTAAGATGCCCAAGATAGCACAAATTCTGACACAAATAATTTTGATTGCCCAGAACTTACCTACTAGACCTGGACCAGGCTTCTTCATAATTTCTCCAGCCTGTGGAGGTTTTGTGACATTGAAGAAAATATAGTCATCACTAGAGTCCATGTCTGAAGCTCTCAGCATGGAACCCTGAATCAGGATGGTCTGTCCTTCCTCCAGTTCAATCACAACATTTGTTATGAGAAATGGGGGGGTATCATCTTTGGGCAATATATAAATGGGAAATTTATGGCGGATGCTGTGATGTCCGTCAAATATCCTGAAGACCACAAAGTCTTTGATGGAGTCACTGTCATCATGATGATAGCGAATAACTCCAGTCTGGAGGTCAGCCACAGTGAAGAGAAACCCTTTCCCTCCTGTTAGAGAGAGAACAGAGATGGACCTGATTGACAAACAAGGTGGGGAGATAGCAGGTGTAGAAAAAGAAGCCCTAGAGAAGGGGGTATTGAGGAAGAGGTGCCACCAATACTTCCTTTGCCTGGGAAAACAATGACTGGTTCAGAGGGCTCCAGGCATTCACAGATCTGTTCCTGAATACAGGCTGCAATGGTGCAGACTTGAGCAGGGTATTTATTTGAGACTCCTTCATAAACTGGGTTAATAATAACTACCTCATAGTTCCTGGTAAGGATCAGGGAACTTAACAGTAAACTAAATGAACATTATTTATTCTTCAACTCATTACTGTCATCTCACATGGCAGAACTTCTGAGAGGTACAGTCTCAAAACAGCAGCATCAGCACCATCTGGGAAGTTTTAGAAATGGGAGTTCTCAGACTCCATCCCAGGGCTACTGATTCAGAAATTCTGGAGTTGGGATCCATTAATCTGTGTTTTATCAAGTTCTCCAAGATAGTCTAATACAGGCTAAAGTTTGAGAGTCACTACTTTATAAATCAAGACCTAGAACTCTGGTTATCAAATGACCTGAGTCCAAAGCCCAGCTCTGCCTCTTTCTACACCATAGACAAGTCAATTTCTCTAAGTCTCCAGTTCCTCATTTGTAAAATAAGGATAAGAACAGAACCTCACTGCAGAAAATTGACATAAATCAAGAATGTAATGCTGTGCATTATAGGTGTCATAAAATACATATCGAATAAATGTAAACACTATTTTCTACCATCTCTGAACTCAGGACATCATCAAAGTATGCACAACCACTTTCCACTGCTACAGTATTGGCAAGCATTGATTACTTTCCAGTGGCCACTTATGTTTTTTTTTTTCTCAGTAACAGAATCATAGTTTTATTTAGAATGATGATAGAACTATTTTAAAATACTGAGGTATCCAGTTGCATCAGGGGCAGAGTTTATAAGTTGCCAATCAATATAAGTGCAAGTCATTGTATCAAGTTCCTGGGAAAAACTGTTAAAGTCAATCTAAATGGTGTTTCTTCATTTTCCCTTTCCTCTTCCTTCCTTGAATGCAGACAGGAAGCCTGGAGGTGTAAAGACCATCTTATGACTGTTGGCAGAGCAGAGAGTATTACTGGCCCCTCAGATAGGAATGCCTACTTCCAGTCAATTATCCTAGTAGGGAAAGGATGGATATTTAAAACAATATAATTGGGTTCCCTTTGCCTAGAGGAAAGGAACTACCTAACTACCTTAATTTATATGCCCAGACTTAAACTGGCCTCCAGATGTCCTGGGATTAGGGAAGCAAATTTACCATCAGCTTACCATTTTATTTTTTAATTGCAGAGGTCCCTAATCACAAATGATGACAAATAAGAACTCTCTGTTTTATAGTTAGCAAACTAAGAGGATGGAATTGAATTAAATCCTCTGAGTTCATTACAGGAATGTAAAATAATGATTTTATTATCCTAAAATATGAATATTATATTTATTAGGGTAATTACCTTAACTACCATCCTTACAATTGCAAATTCACTTCTTTAATACTGTTACCTATATTGTTTACTAAAGTATTAAGAAAGAGAAATGCTTCTGTTTTACAAGAGATTGTAAAACAACCTAACTACCTTTATATACCCAGAATCTGGGTATATAAATGAGAAGTCTCTGTCTCTAAAGTAGACAAATGAGAGAGAAATATTTTTACTCCCAATCGGGATAAAATAATCAGCTAAGGAGGAAATTTGGAAGGAACTCCATGTAATCCAGAGAACAAAACATATTGAAATCATGAGTTAAACACCAAGTACCACTTGTCAGCCACTGAAGCAAGCGTTCTAACTCTAATTCTGATTCTGAACTTTCAACATCTATAGACTATCTGATGTGACAATTTACTAAGAAATGGGGCAATAGAGCTACTATACATATCCTGTTAAATATGACTTGTTTTTATAGAAAATATTCCTTAGAAGCCTTTGGAGTTTACAAAGGTTGGTCATTCACCTCTTAGTGTGAGTCGTCCATGCTGCAGGCCATCCACCGTGACTAACCGGACTGCATGAATGTTATCATTGTCAACAATCTGAAAGTGTTCCCAAGTGATGGGCCGAGACTGCCCCTCCAGCAGATTCAGACCTAAAGAGAAAACAAAAACATGTTCTGAGAAATTCTATGACAGGCCAACTTACCTACTTTAAGTACAAGATACATAAATTTTCACTCAATAAGCTAACTGAAAAGTTTATGTTCAAAACTTTTCAAGAAACTGGAATTTAGTTTTTATTTTTAGCAATAGTCTTAATTTTACTGCCATTAACTAAAATTCAACAACTGGTTCCTTTTGCTATATCCTTCAGAGGCATGAAGGGACCAGAAAATAAGTAATGAAGGGAAGAACAGAATGGTGTTCACAGTGTTCTCTAGTCCAAAAATGTTCACAAACAATATTTCTAAGGCCACATTCAGATATTTCAAGTGTGCAAAGAACCAAAAGTGCTATAACATATAAATTATGAGATCATAAGTAGCCCACACAGGACAGAGAATATAAAATAGTTAAATGTGCAAATACTGAGCAATTGTGCTAGGCGAGTTTGAATAGTGTGATGGCTCTCTTCTTCTTTCTCCATTCCCTAATAACCCTGTCCTTTGGGTTTTGTTTGTTTGTTTTTAATTTAATTTAAATTTTTTTAAATTTGCATATATGTGTATATTTATATTACATTATTCCATTATTGTGTACCCCAGGACTTTCCCACTTCATTAACACTTGTTAACCATCCTGATCTTTTGTGCTTTTCATCTCCCCCACCTTCTTCCCCCTCCTCCTCGCTTGCTCCATTGTTCAGTCCCATTGGTTGTTTTCATTCTTTCTTATTCGTTTGTTTGTTTTTCCCTATATCCATCATGTAAGTGAGACCATCCTGTACTTCTCTTTCTCTTTTTGACTTATTTCTGTTAATATGAGTCTTTCTAGTTCCATCCATGTTGCTGCAAATGACATGTGTTTGTCCTCCTTGATGGATGCATAGTATTCCATTGTGTATATGTACCACAATTTTCTTAGCCAATCGTCTCTTTTGGGGCATTTGGTTTGTTTCAAATCTTGGCAATTGTAAGCAGAGCTGCAATGAACATGTGTGTACAGGTGTCCTTTTGAATTAGTGTTTTCATGTCCTCTGGGTAGATTCCTAGTAGTGGGATTGCTGGGTCAAATGGTAAGTCCACTTCCAATTGTTTGAGGGTCCTCCACACAGTCTTCCATAGTGGTTGGACCAGTTTGCACTCCCACCAGCAGTGTAAGAGAGTTCCTTTTTCTCCACATCTGTACCAACATTTGTTGTCTGTTTTATTTATATGGGCCGTTCTTACTGGTGTAAGATGGTATCTCAGTGTGGTTTTAATTTGCATTTCCCCGATTATTAGTCATGTGGAGCATTTTTTCAAATGCCTATTAGCCATCTGTATCTCCTCTTTGGTGAAGTGTCCTTTTAGTTCTTCTCCCCATTTTTTGAGTGGGTTTTTTGCTTTGTTTTTGTTGAGCTGTAGGAGCTCTCTGTGGATCTTTGTTATCAGACCCTTGTCACTTGTCTGGAGGGCAAAAATTTTCTCCCAGTTGGTTGGGTTTCTTTTTGTTTTGTTTATTGTCTCTTTTGCCGAACAGAAACTTTTTAGTTTGATATAGTCCCAGCTGTTTATGTTTTTCTTCATTTTTTTGCCGGCCATAGTTGTTTGCCCAAATGGATTTCTGAGGTGAAATTCATGAAGGGTTTTACCCAGGTTTTCTTCTATGTCTTTTATGGTTGCCAGTCTCACTTCCAGGTCCTTTATCCATTTTGAGTTAATTTTTGTACAAGGTGTGAGGGTGTTGTCCTGGTCCATTTTTTTACAAGTTTTGATCCAGTTTTCCCATGGGAGCTGAGCTTTTGAAAGAAACCAGTTGATAAAATTTAAAAACAGTGGATGCTGGATACCCTGTGCTGATATACTGAGACTCACCTGTGTTCCAAGACACCCGAGGGGCATCTGTGTCTGCTGTTCTGATGGAGATGTGTACTGTTATAGGTGCGCTTCTTTCAAAGAAGAAGTCATACACTTCCAACTCCACCTGGAAAGAAATAGTCACATAAGAACCATGCATATTTAGACAAGGAATAACTTTCTATTTCCACAGATGAGCCTAAATCCATTTAGGTTTCCTGTGCTACCTGATCTCCTTTTTTTAATTGACTGCTCATATATGTACGTGTGTGTTTGTGTGTTTATATATATATATATATATATATATATATATAAACATTGTTTATTTATATATATATATAAACATTGTTGTCTACCCCGATGTTTTCCCATTCCCTTATCACCTGTGATTTAACTTTTTCCAGGCTCTAGATCTTGTTCCTTAGCTTGTCAGTATTTTCTAATTTTCCTCTCCATGAAAGAATTTCTCAACCCCAAAAAAGCAAATTCGTTGAAAAACCACCCCTAACTTTCTCAGGAGACTGTCAGTCTACAGTGAGACCACTCAAGCAAGCACAACAGTGTTTCTCAACTGGGGGTGATTTTGTTCCCTCAGGGACAAATGGAAATATCTGGGGACATATTTGGTCTTACAAAAAGATGGGTGAAGGGCTGCTCCTCGCATCTGGCTACTAACTCTCCTCCTACCCTGCACAGAACAGCCCCCACAACAAAGAAGTGTCATGTCTAAACTGTCAGGGGTGCCACTATTAAAAGACCCTGTTCTTGAGGCAACTATCCCATTGGATATATATTTTAGTATCTAGATTTTATTTGTTCCATGAAAGCCACAGCTAGTAACTAAGGCTACATGATAAGTTTTGAGCCTTATTACGTGCTATGTATTATAGCAGGTGTTGACAGAGAAGAATTAGGTGTAATGCAGAAGCAGAAGGCACACAGCCTACATATGTGTGGTCTGCAAGGATAAGAGAAACAACCAGACAGCCACATATCAGCAAATACTACGTAACAAAAGAAACCAACTCAAGGGGACCTTAACCGGCGAAAACTGAAACTACAAGGAGGCAAGGGATGTCTTTCTGGAGGTGTAATATAAATATTTATTAGTTTGAGTCATAAAATTGCATATTATAAACTCACTAGGGAAATTTTTTCCTCAAATAAATACCTAATAAAATGAGTTGTAATTTTATTATTTTAAGTTGAAATTTCAAGTTGTTAAGAATGGACTGCCTTGGCATTGGAGCCCAGGGAGCACTCAGCCAGCAAGAACAAGCAGCCACTGACTGCTCCATCCCGGGCAGGTACCACGCCCAGCAGCCAAATGAACACAACTCTGTAGATGCCCAGGGCTTCTGGCCTCCACCATCTGAAAAGCCCATTATCCCCAATGCGAAAATTGAGAGTTATCATCTCACAAAATAATCACACATTTGGACAGATTTTGCTTTAAGATTACATTATATCCAATGCCAGAAATGCACGCAAGAAGCAGCCAGAGCAGCAGTGCTTTTATTGTGAACTTGACATAAATTTGGAAGTTCCATGAGAAATTACTCCACATTGTGGAAGGAACCAGAGAGGTGAGGGCAAGAAAGAAACCAAAATTGCTCTATACTCATATACTATTGAAGTGAAGAAAGGCAAAGCAAAGGGCAAAGCAAAGCATTTAGTCTGGATTCTTTTGTGTGCCCTTGAGGCCTAAAGCTGAAAAAGCCTAAATTAAATGGAGGACAATTTGGTAACCCCAGGGACACTTAATAAACCTGAACTAAGTCAGTATCAATCTGTTCATTTAAATTTTCCATCCTGTTTGAATCAACTTGCTGGTAGGTCTTTAAGTATGTTAAGGGTTATTATCCGCAAGTATGTAACCAGCTGTTCTCCACTCCCACTGAAAACAAAAGAAAAGCAGCTGAAACTGCAGCAGAAGGGATTCAAGTTAGACAGAAAGGGAACTTTCCTGATGTGCTGCTTGACAGTGAAACTAGTTATTAAGAGGGAACCCGAGTCATTATCATTAATTAAGAATACCACTGAAAAGCTCATACAAAGAAAGAATAAGAACTTTTAATAAAACTGTCAATGAGATCTATTTCTAATCCGCTGATCTTAAAGAGGCAGGAAAGTTGGGGAGGACACCAGCGTTCTCAAACTGGTAATTCCTGGGTCAAAGGCAGCCCTCAGAAGTATTTTGTATGTAGCACAAGATATTTTAGATTTTCATAAATGTTTTCTGTATTTAAAAATTGAACTGAGGTCAGCAGAAAGGAAGTGGCAGGTCAGAGCAAATGTGTGTGTGGGGGGGGTAGGTGGAGGGACAATTGGACTGTAATGGAAGACCCCTGGTGGGTGGTGCTTCTGTGGTGGGTGTGGTATGGTTATGACACCTGCAGGGTGTGATCTTAAACCTCTGAACTATATGCAGGTTGACCTAAAAAAAAAAAAAAAAAAAAGTGAATAAATACAAAATAAAAAGGATAGCTGATTTAAAAAACAAATAGGATTTTTACCATCTCCTAATAGCCTGCTAATCATACCATATCCCCGTACCACCCCTCAAAAAAAAAAAAATTGCCTGCCTTTCTGTGTTAACTTTTACACTGGCTGTGAAATTCTTTTTGACTGTTATTTTAAGGGGGGGGGGGTAGGTAAAGTGTGCAAACAATAAAGTGTTGCTTAAACCATTGTGGAAGAAAAGAAGGGAGGGAGAGAGAGAGGGATGGAGGAAAGGGGGAAGGGAAAGGGAACTGAAGGAACTGGGGGGAGAGTTGGAGAGAGGAGGGGGAGAAGAAAGATAGTTTATAGTTAGAATTTAAGATAAAAATAAATTAGAAAATACATTTTTATGGAAACTATGTCGTTTTTCCAAGCCTCTTGACAAAGGACAGCAGGAGCAATACTCAGTACCTCTGATTGTGGCTTCTCACAAGCCTCTAACCAGTTGCTTCCTTAGGACCAGCAGCTCTTCCTTCAGCCCACCATTCCCTCTCCAGATAAGTCTGCTCATTGGAGTCATATGGATTTACAATGATTGACTATCTTCAGTGGCAACAAGCATACAGACTACCCTAAAGCTAAGAGAAGTGGCCTCTGAAATAAATCTGTGAATTCCAAACAAGCTAGAAGCTGTGTCTCTTTCTTACCTCATAATGTCTCCTCTCAGAATGACTGCTGTTTGGTGGCTGATAGGCAATCTGCATGTCACTTAGATCTTTCCAGGTAAATGAGGAGATGGGTCTAGTATGATCCAATAAGTGAGTCACATAACCCTGGCGTGGGGGTTTGGTGATATTGAACACCATCAGGGGCTTGGGGGTCTCATCCACTTCGATGTCCAGAACGGAGGTAGTCAAAGAGGTCAGGATAAACTGATCCACTTCCAGAATAAACATGGCCATGAACGCAGCCCTTGGAATCTGATTGGGAAAGCCAGCTCTGATGTGGACAGGCAACCATGCGCTTTCTGACTTTTGAAGACAAAAGAAAATATAAAGGGGAAAATCACATGAATGAAGTGATCACATACAGGGCTAATGGCATAATGGTGAACATAAAGTCACAGCATAGACCATGTACCTGTGGTGAATTTAAATCTGGTTGTGTAGTATAAGTATTTTGAGAGGTTTTAATTCACACTATTGCCCAAGCTCACCTCCAGAGGTTCTAATCTAATTGTTTCAAGAGGAGACCACGCAACTGGTATTTTTTCAGGTTGTCTGATGGCTCATATGTAGCCAGAGTTGAGAAGAGACACCAATTTTGGCATCAAAAGAAATATTCTGAGGAGTCTATCACCAACATTTATGATTTGCATGGCTTTGTACAAGTTATTTAACCCTAAAGCTCCCTTTTCCCATCTATAAAATAGAAAAACTAGACTGCCAAAGTAATGAAATAGTCAAAGTCATATTTACTTAGCAATTCTTTGCCAACCTCCTCTGGCTACCCTACTACTTGCCATGTGATTTTAAAAAGGGAAGAGGTAGTATGAAGAATAATGTCTTTTTTAACTGAGTTCTCATACAATAGAAAGATGGTTGCACAGGTGTGTAGTAAGTTAAGATCCTGGTTCTCCAAGGGCAGAGTAGGTGATGGGAATCGCAGGTGACCCCTCAGGCTAGAAATGCCCTCCTCCTCCTCATACAGAGAGCTGTATGGATGACGTCTTCATGATGGGGTCACAAGAACTTGCACTGTGAGATCTGAAGTCTCAGTGAGTGCTACAGGCAAAAAGAATCCTCATGGCAGCAGTGCAAGTTATCATATGATTTGATGTATTCCATTATCAAGAGAGCCAGGTTCAGAATCATTATCAGTTACATTGGTTCACTATTGCTGAACATTGGTATGGATTAGAAGTTTAATCTGTTTATAACAGAAATAGAACATGCAAAACAGAATTATTCTGGGTCCATTCTCAAGGGATGAATTTCCAAGGAAAGAGACAGCTAATTTCAAAGTGGATGAGACAAATATTGTAAACACAATTTACGAAGCAAATTGTCGAGAAACAGTTTCAGATTCTAGAACCCTCTGGTCCATTCTAAGAATATAAGGGAAAGAGACTTGCTTGGAAAGAAAAATCCTGCATTGTGCTGTTGCTATCCTGATCCTCCAATACCACACACCTCTATGAAGCAAGAAAATGAGATCAAGTTATACCCCATATCTAAGTGTCAGGAGAGAAGTCTCCTTAATACTACCCTTAAGATGTCTTCTATAGGTGATGAGCATGAAGGACTGATGCTGCTCTTATATTGAAGAAAATTTAGTAAAAAGAGACAAAAGAGATGGTAGCTTTATGGGGATTAGCTTAGAACCCTTGCTTGTGGCAGAAAAACATAGATGTAAGCTTCCAGATATGGGCCAAATGGGACAGAGTTTTCAGCTGTGGTCATCCTATATCTTTTTTTTTAAGGTGCTTCCTTGAGGGGCCAAAGAATCCCAGCAGCAAGGTAGATATCATATCTTACAGGCTACAGGAGAAATCACAAGTAGCCACTCAGGCAAGAAATTCATTCTCCCAAGGAGTGAGATCTTTGGGTGAGAGCCCTTTTCGATACAGGGTCTCCTGAGAAACCAGGAAATTGCCCCCAGAGACAAAGTTGGGGCTTTAAACATCTGCCAGACTCAGAGAGCATGAAGTCTTATTCTATCAGTGCCTGATCAAATCAGACATATCCTTTCAGTGCTCCCTGAAACCACCAGGCCTCTAGTCTGGAAGTTCCAAAATGAGCCAATAAATCTCAGAAGAGACAAGCACAGAGATAAACCCTCCCTTTCCCACTGCTGGTTTATGAAGACAAAAAAGGATATGCTGAGACACCCAGGGTTTAGAGTACCCATTCTCCACATGCCATTGAAAAAAATTATTTGAATGTACACAAATTTGAAAATGCAAAAATGGGGATACCCTGATTTAAGAGTACTAGAACTGAACAATAAGTCCAGTGAAACCTACAGTGGCGCCTGAATAGGTGTGTTATCTGAAATGAGCCTTTTAAACTGGAAATAAATGCCAAAAGAAATACCTGAAGCAAAAGATGATATAAGAAACTATAAGATGCAAAAATCAAATGCTAGAACTAAAACTGCATGAGAGGTGGACAATTAAGTGAAAAGATGTATAGACTCAAATTTCATTTAAGGAGTTAAAAAACTCATGTCATTTTGTCTTTAAATATTAAATAATTTAAATAATTAAATAAAAAATAGATGCAAAATCCTAATCAAACCTAAGAGGATAAAAAATGTTTCAAATAAGTGATGATAAAGGCGTAGGAAATATAACCCATAGTGCAAGTCATTTTTTTAATTAGCAAGACAGCAGAAAACAAGATGATAAGAAAAAAAATCTACTTTCCATTATTACAAAACTACAACTGGTAGTCCCTGTTCAAGACAAATATTCTGAAATTAACATCCAATTATGTATGCCTAGAGGAACTCAAAATAAAAATACAAAGGGATTAAAAGGATGATCCAATGATATCACATAAGGGAAGATGCATTAGTAACCATATTAATTTCAAAGAAAGATGAATTCAAGGCAAGGAGCATTCCAAAGGACAGTGTGGATGCAGTTGATATTGAAAAAATAAACAAAATGTCTTATTAGCATCATTATGCTTAATATTATTCTGGTCAAACCAGTGGAGAGTAGAATAGAAATAAGAGGAATGATTACTGAAAAAAAGAGGACAAAATTATTATCATCAGTGCAAGATATAATTATGGTCTTTAAAAGGCAAAGAAATGAAAAATTCTTAGAATAATTGAATTCAAACGAGAAGTCACATAAAAGAAAATTACACCAAAAAATAGCTTTCTTATTATCATCTGTAGCAATGAGACGATATAATGGAGGGAAAAGAGTCTATTCACATTAATTTTACAGAAACAAACTGTCCATGAAGAAAACTGCAAACTTTTCAAACATAACAAAGCGTATCTGTTTAGATGAAGCGAGATGCTTCATTTCTGGATAAGAAGACTCAATATGAAATGTTATAATATTTCAGTTCTTTCCAAAATAATTTATAGCTTTAATTCAATGCTGATAATTAGTGGCTCTTTTTAAACTAACATTAAATAATTAAATACAGGTGAGAATGGGGAAGAAAATTTTCAAAAGGAGTGACTTGGGAAAACTTGCTTATAAAATATTAACATGTGTTACATAGATTTATTATATTTAGAATAATATGGTACTGGAACAAGAAAAATGAGACAAATTTAAGGGACAAAAGAGCTAACCTTGAAATAATATACAGAATAAATTTCTATATAAGAGAAGAATCATCAAAAATCAATGGGAAATAGATTATTCAAATAGGTTGAAAATATGACTTCTTGGGGAAAAACTGTTGGTGTTTCACAATAAAATAAAATTTCTTTCAAGTCAACTAAAGAGGCAAATGTAAACAGGAAAACCTTAAAATGTAGAAGAAATTATCAGTTTCTTGTCATCACTTCATGAAGATGGCTTGTGAAAGCATAAAAATAAAAGAATAAGAGACTAGATGCCAAATATAGCAGACATTCAAAATCATAAAACAAAATCAGCTCTGATGTGCATATCTCCCCATAATGTGTAGATGTGTAGATATGTTAAAATGGTAAACATGTAGCTAATTTTGGGGGTTTTATCTTATTTTCTGTGTTTTAAAAACATTCTCTACAGTGAGCATATGATTTTATAATCATAAGAGATTCTGTTTCATGTCATGCCAAATGACTGTGGGATAGGTTAATTATAAATGAAGTGAGATAACTGAAAGGGTAAACATGCAATAAAATTAATTTTTAAAAATTTAAGGGCAAGTAAAGCCCTTAATGCAATACAGAGAAAAGACAAAGAGGAAAAATCAGTCAGGAAGAAAAATGGCTCCAATTTCACTTATTTAGAAAAGAAATTATGAGGCCTACAGCTCAGATCTGGGTTCAGTCATCAACGGCCTTATTGCCATGGGCAGGGACATGAAATTTCTTTGGTCACCACTATAAAATAAGTTACTTGGACTGAACCAAATACTTCCAAATCTTGTTAATGATCATCTTTTTATTAGGAGGATTTTTAACTCGGGAAATATGCATAGTACTCACTGTGTGCCAGGTTTTATGGCACATGCTTTCTAAGAGTTATCTCATTTAGTCTTGATTATTCTAGAAGTTGTTTCTTTTATACTCCATTTTAAGATTTTCAAAAATGAGACAAAGTTTAAAGTCACACAGCTTATTAATAGTCATTCAAATTTGACCCAGTATTCATGCTCTTAATTATTCATTTTAAGTTTAAATCCATCCTTTAGAAGTTTCTTTAGTGATTTATTTGATCAGTTTGACTAATCTCAATTTCGTTTCCTAAATCTCAATTATAAGATGATGGATCATTCCTTATCAGTCCTTGTTTTATCAATTCCTTGGGATATATATTCAATATTTACATCTCTTAAGAAAAATCCTAGTGAAAATCAGGTTGTGAAAGGGTGTGGTCCCTCACAAATATAACCTGAGATCACCTTAAAGCAGCACAAAATTTGAGCTGTTTCAGCAGGTACACAGTCCTCTGGCTTCCCAAATAAACCAATTTCAGAGTACATGAATAAATAGAGCATCATGTTAAATAGTTCATGTAAAAGGATTCCATTTCCTGCCATTATTTCAATGTGAAGAGATAGAGCATAGGAAATGGCAGGAGAATTTAAGATATCAGGGAGCTGAAGGAGTCCTTGGGGACCTGCCTCCTTGCTGACCCAGCCCCCCATCACAAAGTCTGCAAAGGTGAAAATACTAATATACTACATCCAAAACAATGAAATTGGCTCCCCTTCCTTCCAACTGCCTGTGGTCTTACAGAACAGTTGTGTGGACACTGATATTCTCTAATAGGTAAGAAGAGCTTCTAATAAAGTAGGGGGAAATAAATCATGAAGGAAAGGTATTACAGAAAGTCAAATGACAGGACAAAGAAAATAATAGGAAAGAGGGAAGAATATGAGCATATCATCAGATCCAGTTCTTTCTACATTGCCTTGGTCATAAGACCAAGATGAGAGCAAGGGAAGAGAATTGTTTCTTGATACATAAAAAAGTTACTGTTTTGGGCCCCTACTGACAAAATAAACAAGTCTGCAGTTCTTATGGATCACTAGGCATCCCCCCACAACAGCACAGGAAATCCCCCTGGCAGGAGAGCCAGTGTAAGCACCTCCAGAAGACTGGCTTTCTTGTGGGGAACATCTGGAGACACAGACATATAACCCCAAGCTCTACCTTGTATATGATTTTACTTCTGCTATCTGTGAGGTCCAGTCGAATGGAGATATAGTCAACATTGGGAGAAGGAGGATTCATATGTTGATAGTGAAGCCCCATCAGCAGAAACTCCTCACAGCTCACTTTGAGACTTCCTATTTTCTTCAGTCCCAGGGTACATCTCCCACCTGGACACTTCAGTTCTGTCCCCAGTTCTGGAATGTACAGTATGGAATTAAGATAGTCACTTGAACATAGCATGATTATAAAATTAAACATCTTTCCTCCCATATATATTTCTTCCCTCTCACTGCCCCAGCAATATATTTGTGTAACTACCAATCACTCATTAAGTAAATCAGGATACTGAAAGCTTATCATTTCCTTTACTGAATATAAAAGCTGACTATTTGTCTCATCAGGTCTTTGCCCACCAAAAGAAACAGAGAGAAAAATAAAAGTGTTTTCTATAGCATGATGGTTTCTGAAAAGATTAAAAATGGATCTGCCATATAACCCAGCAATTCTACTCCTAGGTATCTACCCAAGGGATATAAATAATATGAAAAGAAACACACTCCCATGTTCATTGCAGCACTAGCTACCACAGCCAAGCTATGAAAATAACCTTAATGCCCAAATAAAGATGAGCTGCTCAAGATATGATTATTCATGCATAATGGAATATTACTCTGCTATCAAAAGCTAGGAACTCTTGCCATGTTCAGCAACATGGAGCTAAGTGAAATAAGTCAGAAGTAGAAGGACAAAAATGAGACATAGGTATCTCTTACATGTGGAATATGGAGAGCCCAAACAAAGTATTAGATAAAGCCAAACTAAGAGTAAACCCTAGAAAGCTGATTATAGAATTAAGCCTACAAAACAGGGAAGGGAAGGGAAGGGAAGGGAAGGGAAGGGAAGGGA
>PVHY01001375.1:70260-161726 GCA_004024945.1 Uropsilus gracilis | reverse complement strand
GGAGGGAGGGAGGGAGGGAGGGAGGGAGGGAGGAGACAAAATGTTCCCAAATTCAACAGTAATCTAAATCAACCACAATCTGGAAAACAAGTGTCTCCAAGTTAGGAGGCACCTGGCTCTATCTATACATCTGGCAGGCAGTGTTAATTTGAGTGAAGCTTCTTTGAAAAGGATGTCTGGACATCAAAACCTAAGTCAGGCACTTGCACTGTGAAAAGAAACGTCAGTTATCAGGGTTAATATGGCAGGTATGAATAGAAAAAAATCCCATTTTATGGAAATTTCCACAGAGAACCTTAGGGCAACACAACATATACCATGGCCAGTCAATTCTGTTGGCAAGTTTAGTGCTGTGATTAGATCCCAGGATTAATCAGGCCAAGAAATGGAGAGTAATTCTCCAGATCACTGTCACACACCATCACACCACCATGCCCACCTTGGCAGTGTTTGTGAAAGGGCTCAGTGTTGATCCGAACCAAGAGTGAGGAAAGGAATCAACCAGCAAACATAGCATCAACTTAAACAAAGAACAGTTCATTGTTGCAAAGCATCATCTCCCCTCTCCCCCTTTCAGAAGGCATACCTTTCTCCACCCACAAGTAAGTGGCAAGATGTTACCCAGTTGGAGTTCTGGTTGCTATCTGCTCATTAATTTCTGAAAATTTCTCCTTAAATGCTTGAGACAATCTCACTGCAAAGAGCATGCCTTCAAAATAGCCAAAGTGAGACTTGTCTCACTTGCAAGTTTTTCTGAACTCAACGTCAAAGTCCTGGCCCTTGGAAACAGGTTTCCCCCAGGGAGAGTCTCTCAGCAACTGGTCTAAGAAATTGCCTCAAACCCTTTCTTCCCAAAGTAAATGCAAAGGCATCTCAACAGTACCACATCCCCAGATATATGGGCATGGAAGTATGTTTGGAGAAGAAATTGTGCCAATATTTTAGCAGATCTTTTTTTTTCAATTCACCATTCTATATCCACTGACTACTTGTATTAAACTTTCCTCTCTGAGATTTCACAGGGTAAAAATCAGCACAAATTTTCTTAGATACAACTTCCTGTTTTCGCATACTGTCAAACCTCCTTGCTGCTGTATATGTGTACGTACATATATAGGTATATATAATATACCTAATATTATATAGGTATCTATAATATATAGGTATATGTATATTATATATGTATATATGTACATATATAGGTATATTACATATGCCTAATACAATATAGGTATATTATATATACCTAACATAAAATCTGTGCAGAAATATATATATATGTAATATGTATTTATATATACATGGAAGTGAGGGGGTGAGCACACAGGTCACCTCTACTTAAAGGGGATCTAATCCTGCACAGACCAGGTAGCCACACAGTGACTGTAATGTAATGAGGTCAGAGATGACCCAAAATGGTTAGCACACAAGGGATGCCCTTCAGAACACTAATAAAAGACCATAACCTCTATTATCTCGCTTAAGATAACAATTCTAAGCAAGCACAGGGTTACTACATGTGGAGGAACAAAGCTCCAAATTGCTTTGATTTCTTGTCTTGCTTGCAAACAGAAGATCATCTGATATTATTTTGCCAAACCTCTACTGTCCTCCCTCATTCCTTCCTCTTCTGATTGCCCCACTCTGAAACTATAAGCTATAACATTAATGTAAAATGTCCAGTTCAAACATTTTGCCAAGACAGCTCAAGACTGGTTGGTGTGTGTATGTTTGTGTGCGCACACGCATGCCCATGCGCACGTGCATAGAATGAAGTGGAAAAAATTTAAGTGGAAGGCTTAATAACTACATGGGTAAAATTTTTGCCTTTCCAACTGTGGCAAGGAAGTAATTCAACCATGAGAAACTGCCACTCTGACACAGTCAGACCTAATCTGTAATCAGATAAGATGCACAAATTAGCATATGGATGACTTTGTTCTCTACATGTGAGGAAAAAAACAATCTCAGTGGACAATGTTGCACAGAAGTAAAGTGTCACACGCCTTTGGTGTCAGACACACAAGGATTCTTTTTCTTGGTCTGGCACACGCAGCTGAGTGATCTTAAGCCCTCTACACCCATATTTTCTCATCTGTAAAGAGAGCATAAAAACCTACACCACAGAGTGATTGTGAAGAATAGAAATGAGAGATGGTGTCTGTGCTCACTTTAAACAATGCCTACATAATAAATGTTCAATAAAATGTTATTATCATCATCATCATACACACTAATTGCATATTTGTTGGTGCTTACAGAAAACTTAAGCTAATGTTCCCAGCCCCAAATATGAGAGTAGCAACCAGCCAGAGAGAAAAGACATATTACACAGAGAGATCCTCCAGCTCAGGGTTATGTCTGCCAGGTCTTGAAATTCAGGCTGTTCAAGAAATGTTTATTGAGCACCTACTGTGTACTGGGCACTGTATGAGGTGCTGTGAAACACAGATAAAGTTAGCACTTCTATCAATGAGTAGACACCCAATCTCATCTCTGTTATTGTTTACTTCATTTTGTCTTCATTTATGCTCTTTTTGTTCTCTATTTTAGCGGCACTCTAAGATTTGGTTACTAGGAAATAACGAGTTTGATAAGATACCTACACATTTTTCTTAAATAGCTATAAATAACTGTTGTGGTTATCATCATCTCAACACTATTGTTATTAACCTTTAATTTTCTGATGCTAATGTTTCAAGAACAAGTAATGTTCAGCTGTTGCTTTGTTAAAAAAGAGTGCTATAAAAACCACATATTTGGAAACATTCACCTAGTGTATTGCCAAGTACACCAACTTGCCAATAAAGAACAGGTGAATAAATAAGTGAGTAGATCAATCACCCCTGAGTTTGACGCTCATAAGGACCCAGGTGGGAGATGGAAGATCCCAGATTGACTTCTCAAATTCCTTCCTGAGTTAATTAATTAATGCTCATTAAATGAATCAATTAAGCCATCAATCCCATGTCTAAATCTGGATCAAGCTGAAAGAAAAGAACAGAGCTGGCTATTAAAATCCCTGCTCAAGGCTGAGTATGATGATGCATGCCTGTAAGTGGCAGCCTAGGAAGCTGCAGCGTGGACCAGGGATCATGGTTTGAGTCCCGCAAAGGGGCAACGTACCGAGACGTAGTTCCAAAAAAATAGCTGGGCATGGTGGCACGCGCCTGTAATCCCAGCCACCTGGGAAGCTGAGGCTGTGGATTGCTTGATTCTGTGGTACCCCAGGCAACATCAGCCTGCGGTTCCACAGGCAAAAATAGTGAGACCTAGTCTCCAAAAAAAAAAAAAAAAAAATTCCAAACAAAATGTGTCTTCCTGGAAAGATACATTTGCCATCCCCAGGCTGCAGTTGAAGAAACCATCTCTGGGCTGCATCTTTGTGTGAACATCCTCCCCTCAAGGTCCATTAGCTTCTAGGAGTCAGTAAAGGGCCTGGCAACTGTCTTTCACTTGCTCTTTGCTCCCCTCAAAGGAAAAGTGCTTTTTAGGCTGAGCTCTAGGAATCTGGAATCTATCTCTGCTCTAGTCATTTGAATTAATACCCCTTTACCCTGCTCTGGACTCAGCATTCATACTGAAGACTCAGCAACAACAAGGAGAAAAGAGGGGGTTCAGAGTTACTTCTTCCTGCACAGCCCATGTCTTGGATACCTCAAGTCATGGGGTCAAAGTTAAACAGCCAACTTGTTGGGGTGTTTTGGTCACAGTGTGTATTTACTAGTTAGGGCCAGAGCTAAAAAGCTAAGTGTTCTGGTGGAAATCTCATAGCCATTAGAAGCAAAAAAAAAAAAAAAACCACACACACACAAATATTAACCCACAAGCAGCTAAAGGTTAGAGCCCTTGGAATTATCTTCATAGATTTTTTTTTAATAATGAACAAGGGGAAAATAGACAACAAAGGAAACAAGTCACTTGAGTTTCTCTCTTGAGTTCTAATTCTCCCTTGCGTTCTCCTTGTGTTCTCCTCTCATATGCTCTCACCCTGGGGTCACTCCGCCCTTTTAAGCCTTGCCTTCCAAGCCCAGGTGAGCCAGTGACGCATGCGCACACCCACTGGGCCAGGCACATACAATCATGAGAAGGGCGCAACATCACAGGTGCTGGTCATAGAAGCTAATGGCAGGAAAAGCCTAACCAACTCATTTACTCTATGCCAGTAAAAAGAAAAGACAACCCACTCCATGCCAAGAACACAATTCAATTTAACAAATGTACCCTCAACATTAGGGGGTGCCATCTATAAGTAAACCAACACCTTTCTCTCTTCAGTTGCTCAAAATGCACCTTAGTTTCAGGAGTGAAGCTCCAGCATTGCTTTTTATAAAACTGAAAGTAGAGTCTGTTCATAGAAATTCTTTTTCACTTTTTGATTCTTTTATTGGGATAATTAACAGCACTGCATCTTTGCTGTGTTAGCAGTGAGTGCATCCTTAAGGAGGAAAATAGTGAAAGTATTTTAAATATTCATAGCAATCTTCTCAATGTACCTTTGATTTTCTCCACTGCAAAGGGGGTGGGGGAAGTGTAGATGTTTGGGGGGCAGTTCAAAATTAGAGAATTTGTGCAGTAGACTCTGGATCCTCCTAGATTTAATATTGGAGGGCAATTCGGGGCGAGTATAGCATAACTCTTAAGCCCATTCAGTGGAAATTTGAATCATGTATCACAAAACTATATGCTGGACCAAGTCATTTAGGGAGTGAACTTAACTGATCATCTCACCTCTGCATCTCCAGACCACCATTTTTCCTCTGTATTCAGAGACTCTGGTAGAGTTATAAAAGAAAAATATTGCTTGGTAACAAGAAAGCCACTACTTGCTAGTGCTGATACTGGGAAAAGGTCTCAGAAAGCAATGACTTTGTCAGAAAATAGAACTTGTGACCAAAGTAAAGAGTAAGGAAAGTATAGAGAAAGCAAGCTAGTATCAATTGAGATCAGAAATTCAGATATACTAGAAATGCAATCTTTAGCTAACTTTCTATATCAATACCTTATTCTAATTAGTGGTAAAACTTAATTTTATTGTCTTTTTGGATATATTGGGGGAAATAAAGATATATTTAATATACTAATTTCTACATTGCTTCATATGACTGCAACAAAACTTAAAATGATACACATGTGGAGAAATACATATTGTATTTCTAGTGGACAGTGCCAGTCTATATCATTTGGAATATTCTGCTGCTGGAACACACAAATAAACTATTTAGTAAGCATTAAAAACTGGTGGATTATAAGATGTTTTAGTAAATAATTTGGTTTTAGTAAATAATTTTAGTAAAAAAATTTTGGGGTCTGCTCCTCACCTCTCATTTCATACACTCACACACACACACACACATCATCATCATCATCATCATCATCATCATCATTATCATCTTTTCTATGTGTCTTTTCATGGTGCCAAGATATGTCTAGATTCCAGAGCTTTTCATGTTGCCAAGATTTGGCATCAAGGAACCAAGTAACTTTTAGTTACCATACTGCTATATGGTTATACACAGTGTCCACTTATTGTTCCATGAGGTCCTCAGTCTTTAACCCAGCGGGCCCTGACTAGATTAGAGTTATTTGATCACCCCCTTCCAGCCAGGCCCTTCCGTGTTACATTTATGCCATACCCTATAAGACAGGAAGTAACCCTGTGGAATATAGATAAATTGTAACACTAGTTGAAGGTCAGCTATCTTTTGGACAAATAATAGAGTCATTTGCTCCCATGACATGCTGAGGTCTTGCCATCTCTCTAGGTGCTATGCAGAAAAGGAAACTATGGTGAATTGCGCAATTGGCCAAATGTTCCTAACCTATACCCAGCTTTTTCCATATGAGTTTGCAGTTCCTATTTAAAGGGCAGGTTATATTTCTCTAGTCCCTGATTTTGATTTGCTCTAATATTGCCTTTGATAACTGAGCAAGATGAAAGCGACAGTTGGCCAATTGCAGGCAGAGGCTTTAAGAGATTTTGCATATTTCCACCCACTCTCTTAAATCACTGCTTAAGATTCTGAGAATATATTCAGGCTAGACCACTAACCTGAGGAAGAATAAAAATATATGCAACAGAGTCATTTTTCTCTAGTGAATCCAGGCTAAGTCATCCAATCCCCAGTCCAGACACCTGAACAAGCCAGACACCTCAACTCCCAGATACCTGAACATGCCAGCTGAAGTCAGCAGAACCATCAAACTAAGACCAGTCCATTTCAGCCAGTTCTCAGCCTACCCTCAGATGTATAAGTTAAAGGCATGCTTGTTGTTTGGGATATTTTGTAATGCAACAACAGTTCACCAATATATCACAATATATCATCTTGTTCCTTTCTCCTGGCAGAAAACCAACCTTATCGATGGGCTAGTTTTTCCCCCAAAGCTCAGAAAAAGGTAAAGAATCCAAAGAAAAGGCATAGAGTCCAAAGAAAATGTCATTTTCTGAATTTTTCTCACTTCTTGCAATTCTCTTCCTCACTCCACTCCAAATATCTTGTCCAGACTATGGCTGGAGTTTTGGCCTCATTCATTTAGCCCAGTAGAGACCTAGATTACTTGCTTTAATCGCATTCTTTGTGTCAGCCCTTCATCAACACAGCAGGCATAAAATGCCTTAGCTCAATGAATGAGGTGAGATGAGGGATACATAGAAGGAGACAAAGAAAGAAACCTTGAAAATTATGTCCAATTCTATTTGCTGTAATACAATTTGCCAATATGGGACTTTTATAATGAGTGAGAACGCTCACAGTGACAGTGCCTGCTGAACTTCTGGAAGGATGGCCCCACTTCCCCACCAGGCAGATCTGGAAGCTCCCCCACTACAACCATGACAAAGATTTCTCCCTAGGCAGAACAGGAGCTATTGGACAGCTCATTTGAGAGATAATGAAAGGATCCCCAGTCCAGAATTATCTTTCCTGCTAGCTTGTATTTGGATACTTCTTGGTTCCTTTTGAATCTCTTTATACTTTTTTCTCCAAGAGTCTTGGGGTGATGACAATGTATCAAGCACCACATAAAGATTAATTTCTACTTGAGGAGAGGGTAGAGTTATCACCTGAGGTTGAGATCCAATCCAGCCCAAACCATTTTGGGGGCTCACATTACCTACCTATCTATTCCTAAGTCAGTCCATTCTGGTGGGGCTAAGATTCCCTATCTGTAAATGAATTAATGCCTCTTAAAATTCTAAAACACTATCAAGTCCTAGAACACTGTAATGCATAAGACAATTGGTGAAATGGTGCCTTGGAGGAAAGAGGGAAAAGGTAAACTAAAAAGGGTTTGTAGATGGAGTAAGCACAGGAGCAAGAGAAGGAGAGATTCAGGAAGACTTTGTAAAAAAAAAAAAAGATAAAGAAAAAAAGGCCTCCACATCAAGCTTGGCCTTTTTTTGCTTTTATTCGTCATTGTTTTACCCCTCTCTACTCCAGCCCTTCATCTCCAGCTGCAAAAACAGTTGTGTAACCAAAAATACCCAGATGGAAAGGTTTCCACGTGCCACCTATTTCGATGACAGTTCCAACTCCCACCCCACCCCACCCCCACCCTTTCATTGCACCCTGGCCACTCTGTATCTGCTATGGTCTGTAGATCATCTTTATAGACTCAGGTACTAAAAACCAGGAAGTTATTAAAGCTCAGGTCTGGCAATTCCACTGAACTTGACAGATCATTAAGAAGATTCATTCTGAATACATTCAGATCAGCTCTGGCACATTCCCTAGGCCTGAAAGATAGGCCCTCGTCTCATAGGGCAGCCTCCCTTTGCCTCTAAGACTACCAGGGACTCCCAGTGAGTTTCTTCAGAAAACAATTCCCAAAGCAAGAACCGTAATAATAAATCCTGGTAACTTTTCCTCTCATCAGAGAGCACCTCTCTTGCATATGACAGTGTGGACAAGTTGGATGTATCTGCAAGTGACTTGCTTATTTTTTGCACATAATTGACACTAATTTTCTGTTGACTCTTTGTCATTTCTTAAATTGATGCTTTAGCAGTATTTTTCCTTTGAGAGTATGTGTGTCATGACTTTTTTTCTCATAGTCTATATCGCATAAAACCCTTCCCATCAAGGAGCAGAAGTCAGAAAGTTAAACAAAGCAGGTAGATTTTTAAAACTACATATGCCAACACGGATGAAGCTAGAAGGAATCATGCTAGCAGAAATAAGCAGGAAAGAAAAAGAGAAATACTGGATGATCTCACTTATAGGAAGGGGCAAAGGGAAAAACAATCAGACAGACAAGAAAATTTAAAACTAATTTTTAGCAAAATTGAAGCATAGAGCATGAGAGGGGGGAGGGGGAAATCAGGAGTGGAAGGGGTACAAAGACTAAAATGGTTCATGGGTGATTAGGTGGTGGGAGAACTCCAGGGTAGATAACAATGTAAAATGAAATAATAACAAAAATAAAAACTACATATGCCAGTGGTGTTCCATGCATAATTCACATTTTTGAATGAATGAATTAATGAATACCAAGTGATTTAACTAGAAGTTTGTATCCATTAGTTGCTGTTGCATTAGAAACAACTACAAATATATCAGTGACATTAATAATGTGCTTATTATTAATGTGTCTGGTTATGCCTCCTATCTCAGTCTATGATTAGTCTGGAGCAGCAGTAGCTGCAAGAGGCATATTCTTATCATCACTGGGTTTAGAAACTCCCAGTGGGATGAGTAGAAAGATCTAAACTCCTTTAAAGCTCAGAAATGGCACTTTGTCACTACCACTCACATTCCATTGGCCAAAATAAAACCTACAGCCAAACCAACCATCAACATGTAGGTAAGTTTTCTCCCATGGAGGCAGAGGAGGGAAAGGAACAAATAAGTCCCCCACCCACTCAAAAAAAAAAAAATCCACTCTATCAAACACTCCAAATAGAAAACAGAAACAACTGTAGCTTTCCAGGTTGATGACTGGGAAAAGCTAGACTAGAATCTTCTTTCAAAACCTGACTTCTCTCTCCAGTCTTTGATTGTGGCTTCTGGGACACTTGATCAGAAACCAGGACCCGAGGAAACAATTTTAAAGCAAATTCTGTGTTTATGTTTGCCTTTGGATAGGATTCCAAAGTCCTTGGTTCATGAGTGGGAAGAAAATGCTAATTTAGAGAGTCAGATGAACAAAAATTGGAGTTATTATGTTCTCCCTAGCACCAAGAACAAGTTATAACACTTTGTAGGTACTCACTAATGTTTGAATAAATGAATAAAAATCATAGGGAGGCACTGATCTACCTTAGTTGGACAGGGTATCGAATTTATGACTGGGGCTCCAATTTAAATTTAGCATCAAACACCCTTAATCCTTCATTCTATATATTCAACATAACTAAACTCTTAAGATACAAGTAGACAGAGTCTTGCACAGTAACCATGACCTTGAAGGCAAAAGCCTCATCCTGGTTTGGGGGAATGAGCAGAGATAGTTTGCAGGATCCTGAAATTGCCTGAGAAATTACTAAAGACAAGTAGAGTTATTTGAGATAGGCACAAAACATGCCCTCTTCTGAATTTCATCCCTGTGGAGCAACTGACCCAGATCCAAAAGCTTATTCCAACTATTCGGTCATTCCAGACCTTGCTTTTGACAGAAGAGTCTCCAGTCTGGCTGACCCATTTTCCAGACTATTTAGCAACTGCTCAGGGAAGTGTTTATGCAAGCAAACCAAAGAACTGGAAACTTTATGATTAGCCCACTCTTCCTAGGCTTGATAGTTGATAGCAATGAGGCTGGCACATTCATTACCTTTGAGATGATTTTCAGGTAAGAGGAACCAAAGCTGTAGGATTTCCCACGCTGCTGTACCCGTGCAGCTCTCAAAATCTGGACTATTTCCCCACCTCCAAATGGGGCCACTTACAATTTATCATCTGCTGATAGGAAAACTTATCTGCACAGCTGTGGATTCACATTAGTTATGCTCTGAGCAGGACAACACTGTAAATTATTTGCAATATGCTGGAACTCAACAAGGACTGGGTTTATAAACATGATATTAAATTCTTAAGAGGGAATTGCAGACCTTTTATAAAGCCATTAATTTTTAAAGTGGTTTAGAAGTCCAAATTAGCAAGCAAGTGTGGGTGCCAGTTTCCAAAAACAGATGGCATTGGCTTTCTAAAAGCAACAAGATCCTGAGAGCAAACACAAAGATCAGAACGTGGTGCCTTTGGGAATAAATTTCAAAGCCCTAAAGAATGACAGGCAATCCAAAAGTCTCCGGGTAGCTTCCATAACCACCTCCATCCATCATTTGAAGTTCTGACCTGTTAGGCTTGCTGCATTTTAAAACTTATCACACACAACTCTGCATCATCTATGGTATTTCCCTGGTTATTTACTCCCTGATTATTGTTTTTCTTGATTATATACTGAAATTCTAAACGACTAAAAATACTTCAGCTTGTTTTTAGGAATATAGTACACAAAACTTCTCCCCATATATTGATATGGGGATATCTTTTGTGATATATATATATGATTTTGTGATATATATATATGATTTTGTGATATCTCACAAAATTAACCACTGTTAATCATCTGTTGCCGAGTTCCTCAGATTGTATTTTTCACAAGTACTGATACACAGGTATCCCTTAACAGAATTATACCATTCATACCACTTTACAACTTTTATTCTTGGTTCCCCAATGCACATCGTTAGTTCTTTGAAGGGAGGGGTTTTAGCTTAATTTTTACCTAGTCTCTGTTTATTAACTATCTTCCATTTTATTAAGTGTTACTGGGTATAAAAACAGAACCCAGGGAATATAATCATCAACTTTATTTTACTTTTTAACCCTATGTCCCTTCAGAATGCCCTGGATACAATTTCAAGCATATCCTAAGACATTCCTGCTCATTTTGTGGAATTGTAGCTTTAATTAAACTGTAAACAAGGTCTCTGCTCAGTAATTCTAGTCTCCAGTCCTGTGTAATATTCCAAACTCCAAACCCACGTTACCAATAAATCTTACTGCCCTTGGCTAAAGCCTGCTGTAGACTAGACATTTTCAGCAAAAAAAAGGGGGTAACATAGTCATTCATATAGAAACTTGCATCTTTTTCTTATCAGATGAATCCATATCATGGGTCTTTAACCTCAGCTGAAGTACTTCTGATTGTGGCTGCTGGGGCAACACAGCACTGGAGCACTGAAATTCACAAGCCACTGAATCCAGATGGGTTCTCTGAAAACGCTAATGAGGAGATCTCATTTGAAAAGCGATCAAATAGAACTTCCAAGTTAAGAGATGCTTCATTACTGAACCTTCGGGGAGCCTGGAACTAAAGAGCAGGATCCTGTCGCTCCTCTGCTTTTAAAATCTTCAGAGAACTAGTAATCGCAAACCTAGCACATGGACTACAGGCCTTGTGGGATGTAGCCTTTCGCTGCAACACAGCCACACATCCTCCACCCTGGCTTGCTTCCTGCCTTTTCTTCTGCCTCACTGGCCTTTTCCCCATTTCTCGATTCAGAACATTTCCTTCTGGACTTTTCTCTGCCCAGATCATTTGCACTACATTCTCTGTTTATGTCCTTGACTGCAATGTGAGCTCCACAAGGAAGTTTTTCTTATATCCCAGATTGGGAGAGAGCCCTGCTTTTATCGTGTCAGAGGATCCTCCCTGGTACCACGATGATGATAACTGAACATGATTTTCCTTAATGTAGAATCCCAGACTAGCAATCCCTCGAGGACTGGAGTTATCGATGTGCTAGATCCCAGCAACCAACACAACATGGGAACATAAGCAAATGAAAGAAGGGGCAGTTCAGGAGAGAAAGACGGGTAAGAGAAATACAGTTTGTCTCCCGAAGGTAAGACTCGCATGGGAATGAGGTTGGAAAGGGGGGGGCACTCCCACACACATCCAGTGCCCAGGAGAGATTCACAACACCTCCTCTACATGTACACCCATAATTTCCAGTATCAGTCAATTTGCTCCCTTCTGCAAGGAGTGACACAGCCCAGAGGGATTAGAATCTACTTCCCTGCACTCTCCCTTACATAGCCAACACGGTGAATTGAATCTGCAGCCTGGGCTCAGGGACAAATTACATTTGGAAATTGTATTTATGTATCAAAAAACTAATTACTGCCAAGTTCCACCTCAGTAGTACTTGATGATTTCATTATTGGATCTAATTGTACTTCTATTCAGGATAAGAGTTTACTGTCTTTTAATTAATAATGGAAATTGAAGATATAAAACTGTGAATGGCTAGGAGTCTCTTTCTTGAGCTGATTTCTGGCTCATGGAAAACAAAATAGGTTTTTCCCAAAAATATACTTATTTTCTCTTTACTTGGATTTGGTGGGTTTTGGGGGGATCTATTGACCTCAAAAGATTAGAATGACAATTGATAGGTAGCCACCATTAAGTACAGGCATGAACAATATAGGCTTTTAAATGTAAGGTGCTCACTGTCATAGAATAACAAATGACAATGCTATGTATCTCCTCCATTTTTCCTTTGATAGAAGTAGAGATGCAAAACAGAATCCGACATAGTCTCTTGGCAAGCAGGTTGGTGTCATTCACCCCAGTCTCAAAGTTCATCTGTCACCAGCAAGAATGGAAGGAACTGCAAGCTACTGTCACACAGGGAAACTGAGGCAGGATATTTTACCCAAGTAGCAGGGTCCCCCAGTCCCACTGAGACCTCCCATGTTTTAGTGAAGTAAAACATATACATTCTTTCTGCCATTTACATTCTTTCTGACTTGTCATTTTATGGAGTGTCCAAAAGGGCAACCAGATCAGCTGAACCAGAAGAAAGAAGCTGAACTCCCAAAATCTACTAATTAAAGCTCCATCCCAGGCTACACTCACAAAGCAGGAACCCCTGCCTTAATACCAATGATTAGTGAGGTGTGGTGTGGTGGCATGCATCTATAATCCAAGCACTGGGAGGCAAGAGGACAGAGATCACTTGAGTTCACAGGTTTGAGTCTACCCCAGGCAACATAGCGAGACCTATTTCTCAAAAAAGCAGCTGGGCACAGTGGTGGGTGCCTGTAATCCTAGCTGCCTGAGAGGCTAAGGCTGGGGATCACTGTTCATGGGATTAGGACTACCCTGGGCAACATAGTAAGACCTAGTCTCAAAAAATAAATAAGTAAATAAATTACTCTCTAAATAAAAATTTTTTTAATACCAATGACCTTTGATTTAAAAATAAATCATAATAACAAGATCAAGGCAACATCAAAGAGCTTCCTGGGGGTCCATTGAAAAGGATAGCTTTTCACCAAAGGAACAAAGATGGACTGTTGGGCGCTGTATTGGCCTGCCTTGACAAAGCTGCTGAATGTTTGCTTAATTGGAATACCACCTTCAGGTGCAGTAGGTTTGGCCATGACTTGAGAAGTTTCAGGTGAAACCCCTGTGTTGTTGATTGATTGTTGGTGACTACAAAAGTCTGGTGCAAAATAAACTGGAGCCACAGTTCAGAGAAAGAGGCTGGGAGCCACTTCTGTTGGGGTCTTCTTGACTCAACTTCAGTCCTTACCCTCCCCCTCAGGACCATTCGATTACGTCGCGTCTGGCTCGGGACAGTGGACTGCCTCCTTCCTATGGCCATGCGCCTACCCCCTGACTTATGCATTTGTCTCTTTCAGGCACCTCTACTTGGCTAACCAACATCCAGTCCAACTATCTGGTCTGATATCCATTCAGTCAGCTGGAGAACAAGCATATGAGATCAAAGTGTATGGAGGTTCGAGAGTCAACACACAGCAAGAGGACAAGGGTGTGCGTCTCTTTAGGAAATGGTGTGTTTAATGGGGTCCCCACTCTTTAATCAAGTTCTGTATGGGTTCCACTTCCTGGGTCCCTCATATGTCTCTCATCAGGGGAGCTGAAGCATTCTTTCTCTCTCTCTCTCTCTCTCTCTCTCTCTCTCTCTCTCTCTATCTATCTATCTATCTATCTCTTTGTTGCTTTCTGTTTCTCCTTTCATGATTCAGTCCCTTTCCCTTGCCTCCTCTTTCTTTTTCTTCTCTTGGTCTGTGTTAGCGCCCATCTCTGTCTCTCATCCCCTCCCTTTATCTCTATTGTTTGACTCTCTCCAATTCTTTCTCCCTTGAAAGCAAAGCCAAGAGTTTGCCACCTGTTTAGGCTGGCTACCTGTCCACCATCCACTAAAGCCACCACACATGATCTCTTTCTCTCCCTTCTCCTAGAAAGTCTTCCAGCCTCAGCTCCTCTCCTCCCTGGGTCCACCACAGTTCAAGCTGCACATCTTTGCTCCTCTTCTCAAGTTCCCCAGCTCCCCAGTTTTTCATAAGGTCACTTTCTGCAACCTTCATCAGGTTCTCCTTAAAAAGCAGTATCCAGTTTCTCCTGCTTTCTCTATTACTGTCTCTCTTCCATCACCCAGACATTTCCCTAATCCCAACAGACTGTCTATCTGATGCAAACAATGTCTTAAGGAAGACTGAATTAAAAAACATAACTAGTGCTAGAACTCTACTTGCATTGGAATGAACAGTAACATATCATTGTTCAGGATGCAACAAGTTGCATTGTTGTTCTAGAGCTAAACATATTTATTCCAGACATGAGGACTTCTGCCAGCCCATATGGTACTTCTGGAAAAAAATGAAGGTCTTTGAGAAAGATGTCCTGTTTGGGACCATCCCTTCATTGCAGAGTGTAGCAAGTGGAAACTGCTCTGAATTTCAGCTTTTAGCCACCTCTTAATCTGGGTGCTTTTGTGTGGTATACAACATGTCTATAGTATACAGCTGCCCCAACAGAAGTATACAGTGGAAGAATGACAAATCCAGCCTTATTGACTGAATGACTTATTTCAAGGAATATTCTGTAGCCATTTAAATTAAACTGTAGGCCACTGATAATTCTAGACTAGACTCAAGAGATCAGGGTTACCTACATTGGCTAAGCCCTAACAGAACACTGAAGTCTGAGAAAGTCACTTCCCTTCATTGCTCTCAATTTGTTCATGTGTAAAAAAATAAAGAAATCGAACATCCTGATGCTCTAAAGGGAGTTCCAGGGCTTAAGTTTCTAGAGTAGACTGGAACATGAGAGTCTAGAGGGTAGCACTGTTTGCTGTGACAATGACACTTTATAAAAATGCTGGAGAAAAAATATCTTCTCTGGCACCGTGTCTATCCAAAAGGAATAGACAACTATCCACTGCAATCATTTGGGATAACTTAAAATATGGTAAATCTAGGGTTAATGACACAGAACAATGCCCAAGATATAGTATTAAACAAAGACTCCTTAAAAGTTGTGGGAATATCAAACAAAACCACAATGAGATACCACCTTACACCAGTAAGAGTGGCCCACATTAAAAAAAAAAAAAAAAAAAAAAAAAAGACAACAAGTGTTGGTGTGGATGTGGAGAGAAAGAAACACTTTTACACTGCTGATGAGAATGTAAACTGGTTCAGCCACTATGGAAAGCTATGTGGAGGACCCTCAAACTAATGAAAATGGAACTACAATTTGACCCAGCAATTGCTCTTCTGGGAATCTACCCAGAAGGAGACCTCAATACTTATACAAAGGGATACCCGTACTTGGATATTTACTGGACTATTTATAATTGCAAGGACATGGAAACAACTCAAATGTCCCAAGACAGATGACTGAATGAAAAGGATGTGGTACATATACACAATGGACTATTACTCATCAATTAAAAATGACAAATTTGATGAATTTATGTAACATGGATGTACCTAGAAGAAATCATACTAGCAGAAACAAGTCAGAAAGAAAAAGACAGAAACCAAATGGTTTCACTGATATATGGAATATAGGAAAAACAGTCAAAGGGTCAGGAAAATAAGTCCAAACAAGCAAACAACCAAACTTAAGTACACAACGGGGGGGAGGGGTATATAGGAGGCAGTAGACAGGGAAGGGAGGTGGTGGGTGAACCCCCAGGGAAAACAAAGATGTGAAATACATATATAAATAAATAAATTATTTTAAAAAGTTGTGCAAATAGATAACAAGCATGATTCATACACATATAAACAGATGTTTGTTTCTATTTAAAATGATCAGAAAAAAAAAGAGGAATGAACCTATACCCCTAAAAAATCTACATTGTTGTATGCCAGTCTTATAACTAAAAAATAATAAAATAAGAATTTAAGACAAATATTGACTACCTAAAAGATAAAATAAAATATTACCCCTAAATATTACCCCTAAAAAATCTACATTGTTGTATGCCAGTCTTATCATAACTAAAAAATAATAAAATAAGAATTTAAGACAAATATTGACTACCTAAAAGATTTTTTATTTTTATATAAAATAAAAAATAAAATGATCTCAGGTAATACAAGAAATTCATTCACAGTTGTTAGTCCGAAAGTGTATGCTAGAGGGGCAAGAAGGAAGGAGGGAGTCTTTTATTTTCACCTGAGACCGTTTAAATTTTTATCATAAGCACTGATTAATTTGGGAGAAAAAAGGGAGGAGAATTCAAATTAGGTGGTCAACAGTTAAGTTCAAAATGTGCAGTAAATGTTAGTTCATTAGCTCATTCTGTTTGCCATTTTTTGAATATTTGCTTATTCCAGAGTCTTCAACTATGCGAGAAGCATTCTTACCTGGGTCGTTTTTAATGCTTTGGCTTTTCCTAGGATGCTCTCCTACTCACACACCACTCCCCGTCCAGCTGCAGTTCAGCCTCTTCAAACTTTTAGTGGAAAGGCCGTACCTATCAGCACCTTAGTTTACTAGTTTACTGTCTCCATAAAGTGGCTGGAGGGCCTTCCCCAGTAACAGCTCTTTCTTCTAGATCTTAATTAAAAATCCTGACTGAATGTTCACTTAGCAGAAAGTCCAGACCAAAAAATTCTAATTTCTCTGACTTCGCTAGACCAATAAAATTCTCTACAAGGAGACAAAACATAAGCAAAGAAAATTCACTTGAAAAGGCAAGGTTCACCCGTCAGCAGGACACTCCAAATCCCACAGCTGGCACCCATAAGAGTCTGACCTCCACTGCAGAATGTTTCTGCTGAGGATGAGCTGAATCCCATCACAAAGCTCTCTAGGCCTCAGTTCACAATGCAGTGACCTATGCCAGTGCTTCCCAAGAGAAATCTGCTTTTTAATCATCTCCTCTCGCCCCATTCCCTCATCTCTTTGATGAGGGCACCGATTCTTGCCTCGCTTGCTTTTAGGATAGGAAAACATCTATCAGGGATGACCAAAACACTAGGTGTCTATGAAATACAACAAAATAACGACAGCTATTATAACTTTAAAAACCCACCAGAGCCTCCAAATCACTTGGGGAGAACATTTTATATGTGAATGTAAATCACACCATCTGCTGTGTGCCCCTAACTTTTAAATCAGATGGCTGCCAGATCTAAACATCAAAGCAAGAAGAAAAATAAAACCATTTTTAGCTTTATCATACCTCTGGGTCTCTTCATCTCACAGCAGCTCAGTTTTTCCTTCTAAGATTTGGGTCTTCCCTGAGGTTATTCATTCAATTGATTGAGGGGTCTTTTGTTGTGGCGGTTAATGTATACATCACACACAGAGACACACACACAAACCAAGACTGGATGACACTCTCCAAATTTGGGTTGTCCTGTAGCAAATAAAGGAGAGTTTTGAAAATTAACTAGAGAGACAATTCAGAAAGAGTTGATAAAATAGGGCAAAAGTATAACATCATCCTCACATACAGATAAGTGTAACCTCCCCCCCCCCCTTCATTCAATAGATATTTTTTTAGTTACCTGCTAGGACACAGTGAAAGGGTATAGAATCTAGAAAAAGAATAAACCTAGTTCTCCTACTCCAACTCCATTCTTTGTGCCTCTCTCTGACCCTTTAATACACTGAAGGATGGACCTTCCCAAGATGTTTTGAGCAGGCATTCCAAGACAGGTCCCCTTGGCATGTAGATTATTTTGAATTGAGATCAAGCACAATCTTCTAGGCTTTAAGAGGGACTACTACCATTACCTAAACAACCTAGAGGAAAGATTCGAGCTATCACCCAATCTAGGTTTATCTCTGGACCAAAATTTTTCTAGGGGAGAAAACTATGTATGGCAGGACAAAGATCCAGTTATAGAGCATCTATTAAAAACCCCAGTCCTCTCTCTCATTCCTTCTCTCTCAATAGAAACCCTTTTACTGTAGAATTTACTCCAGAAATGACAGCCATGTAGATTCTCCACAAGTATGTAATTAAGAGTTGTTCTTATTCTCAGACTGATCTGTCTGACGTTAGTTTGATTGCTCCATTAGAGAAGGCAGGAGGCAGAGGGAAATTTCCTCTCCATCTCTCCCACTTCCTTTATAGAGTTGTTTTAAGAATTAATAATAAAACATAAGGCACAGAGCACAGCTCCCACCTACAGGAAACACCTAAGATCTGTTAGTTATTCTCATCTCTCCCAGGCAGAGGTGAGAGAAGAAGGGTTCATCACCTCTAAGAGAAACTTTCTTCCCAAATCCACTCCTGTTTAGGGAAATGCAAGTTACATCTAGACTGGGGTTGTTAACAACTCATCTGCTTCCAAATCACAAGCACAGCTGAATCACAGACACCAAGGGGGCTCCAGAGTAAGCAAAGCTTTCCTGGGGAAAACCAAGGCTAACCCTGCACTGCAAAACTGCATTACACCAATTACTCCTGATCCAGGCTGAGGTGTCTGGGTACAGAGGATAATTAGAGGCTGCACCAGTCTTGCGCTGACATGACTGGTGCTACTTAACGTAATTACATTACAGTAAAATGATGAGTTTCCCCATAATTGGTAGTTACAGCATAATTGTGACTACACAGAATATTAACACCCTAATTGCCAGAGCCTTGCAAAAACATTAGCTGAGCAAATGTTTCCCTTTTCTCTGGGCAGCAAAATGAGAGAACTGGAACTTTCTAGGAGAGCCTATCACATCTGCCCTTTTTTCCTTTGTTGATCCCCAGGCCCCTCAAATGATACCACTGATACCCTCACAAAGACAAAATGCAATGCACTTTCCACCTGTGTTCTCAATTAAAATCAGATCCACCAACACGCAAACATCGACAGATGCATTTCATTCAGGTATAGGAAAAAGAACACTATGCCCCCCAGCATTGGTTCAAATCCTGCCTCATCCACTCTATTTCCCACATGACTTTGGCAAGACAAATAACAGAACTAAGTCTTAGTTTCCTCACCTGTAAAAGGGAGATCATATCACCTACTTCATGGCACTAATCACCACATAAGTGAGTTAGAGCACATAGTAAGCACTTGTGAGGTATCTGCTGAATTTGAGGGTAACTTGTTAATCAAAATTAATAGGTTGTTGTTTCCAAGATGATTTCCATTTTTAATGGTCAAAATGAAAAGTCTGAATTAAATCAATTGAGGTAAATATTCAAAGGGTAGGTAAAGTATTTATAGGAGCAGAACAAGTTTTTCAGGAATCATGGTAGTATCTGGCTACTTTAGAGGTGGGATAGTCTGATGGCTTAATGCACATATCACAAATCCCACAAGTGGTACAGGTTCATAACCTAACTCTGCAATTTTATAGCTGTGTAAACTTAGGCAAATGACTTAAGCTATTTGTGTTACTATCTCCATCTACAAAGGAGGAATATTAGTTTTATTAAATGTCTAGGGCTATTATACGGATCAGGTAAGTTAAAATATGTAAAGCTAAGACCAACAGCGCATTGTAAGTGTAGTGCTCAATAAGTGTTGACGTTACTATAAAAATTGTTTTTCTGACTGCTGATCTAATTGTGCCTCTACTAATGAAATGAATAAAATAATCAGTAGAACCAGAAGAACATCTGTTTACACAAATACAAACTTGGAGAAGAAAGGTTTATAGCCTTAGCAAGAATATTTATGATAAATTTAATATTCTAGGAGTCATTATGGAAAGAAAAAAAGTTTTCTCAAGTCCTGCCAATGATGTAAAAGTGGGTCACTTTGAGACCTCAAGCTACTCTCAGATGAATCAACAAAAGGCTTATGACTAGAAATGGGAGGGGGAGGAAAGGATGGCATGGTGAATGTGATGAACAAACTCATCAGTAAAGAATATACTATGGGAATGGTCAGGGAGGGGGAGTGAACCCCAGAGATCACAGAGATGTGAAATTTATATATAAATAATTTTTAAATAAAAAAATAAATATAAAAAAAGAATATGCTGTTATTTTGAAACTCAAAGATTGAATGAACTGAATCAGGGTATACATTTTCAAATTCATCAACCCATAAAATGCTTTCAACTAGGTTTTTTTTTTTGGCATTATATTTTTGCCAATTTTTATCGCCTTATATTTGGAAAGGTGGTTACCTTTTTTGCCTCCTATATTATATTATATTTGCCTCCTATATTTGCCTCCTATATTATATCATATTAGCCTCTATATTATATATATAATATATTATATTTGCCTCCTATATTAAGCCATTTGCCTCCTATATTAAGTACCATCTCAGAATCTACACAGAGGTAAACATCAAAAATAAAAAAGGAGACAGACTACCTACCTCTCAGAGTGGGTTTACTATCATTACGCCTGCCCAGAACCTACTTTCCCATAGAAATGTCATTCTGTGACCTTCCTCCCCACATACAGGAGAAAGGAGAAAGCAGGGAGAGTGTTAGTTTTGAACTGCAGCTTTCTCAACATCCCTTAGTTTAGTAACTTAGACAGGCCTTTAAGCCTCTTGAAGTCAGAGTTTCCCCATCCATAAAATAAGAGGACTGAATTCTGAGACTTCTAAGACACTTTCCAGCGCCCAAATCCTAGTTTTCAGTTTCATTTCTCTAACTCCATTGCCTCTGTGATATCAGTTTTCACTGGCATTTGTCTAGCAGAAGTTGTTTTTCGAAGCTTCCTCCCCTTTTGTTGGTCTGGAAGCTTGTGTTAGCATTTGAGCCACGAATTTTCTTGCTCTCATCCTTTCTTCAATTAAATCCCACACTTCTCAGAAATTGGCTGGAAGGCTACGGCTTGGATGGCAGAAAAAAGAGGATTAACAAGAGAGGCTCATTGGCATGATAAGACTAATGAAGAAACAGTATGTGGCATCACTTCTCTGGAGAGGAGTTTAACCTTGGGAAGGATTCCACACGGTCCAAAGCCGGTGTCTTCAGACCGCTGGTTGCTTCGAGAAAGGGTTGCAGAAATGAGCCTAGGGTCGCACCCACCCAGGGACAGAGCCTTAAATAGAGGCAGTTGGAATCCGTTCAGGACGATCTGCAGGGAGCAGATGTCACCAAGAGCTCGGGGCTGGGATATAAGCCAAGGTTGAAGAAGAAGCCGGGAAAACCCCAGTGACAAATCTAAGGAACCAGCGGCCATGTCTGTTAGAAAAGTGAAACCTTCCAACTTTCGCAGTCAGCTTTGCTTTATCTGACTTGAAAGGAAGATGAAAAGCAGCGTCTGCAAAGCGGTAGAAGCCTCGCCTGCGCATCTGAAACTGCAGGCGGGACCACTGCAGGCGCTCTTTCTCTAGCGCCTGCTAATGACAGGAGGCAGGAGGGAGCGCTAATGAAGTTAGTGCTCTGCTGACGGAATTAATGATTTCCAGTTACGGGACCTGTAAACACACCGTGAGAACCTTCAGTTCATAAGACAGCCCGTGATGGCCTGGCCATGGCTCACTCACCTCACCAGGGGAAATCAGGGTTAAGAAAGGGGGAGGGGCGAGGCCTAGCTGCCTGCATTGAGTCTGCTCCGGCATTTCTGAGGAAAAGGGGGGTGGGGTTGGGGGAGAGGATGACAACTGTGTCAAGATGTTTGAAGGAAGGTGTTGGACTACAGATAGAGCCACCCACGTGTCAGAGAGAGATTATGTTGCTTAAAGCCATCAGAAAGGCGAGCACCCTTAGGGGTGACAAGCTCAGCTGTGGTTTCACAGGGTCCAGGGCGAGGCTGACACACAGAAGCCAGTCTCCAAGATGACAGGCTGCATCCCATTTCCTGTGGCTGAGGCTGATGCCATCTGTGTCTAAGTCAGGCAGGACCCAGTGCAGGCTGGGTACAGCGGCTGCCAAATTACCAGGAGCATTTAGGGTGGTGGGAGGGGGAGGAGGGAGGAAGCCGGAGGAAGCGAGCTAATAGCTTGCGAGGGAGCGTGCCTTTCTAAAAAGCCTGTTAACCAAACAAGCTGCCATCTCTTAATCCCTCCCACTCCTGCCTGAATGTACACTAATTGAAAATTAAGTTTTCAATTTGAAGTCATTTTCTAATTCTGTCTCATTCAGGAGCAGTTAGAGGCCCGTGCTTTGCTGAATTCCCAACGTGCTTTTCAGGAGCTCCCTCAGGAAGCCGACAAAAGATCCTTGTCAACAGTTCCTGACAACAGCAGTGGGCAGGCTGGTTTGCATGCAGAGGAGTTAAGTCCTGGGAGCTGAAGCAAACCAGGAGCAAGGGAGACTGAAGATCCTGAGAGGAAGTGGCAGAGGTGGCCTTGTTCCTTTCCTCAGCTCTTCCTCCCAGTTTGAGCTGTCACTGTTTTGTTTTTGTTTTTTGTTTGTTTTTGAGACTAGGTCTCACTATGTTGCCCGGGGTACTCAAGCAATCCCCAGCCTCAGCCTCCCAAGTAGCTGGGATTACAGGCACGTGCCACCATACCCAGCTATTTTTTGAGACTAGGTCTCGCTATGTTGCCCTGACAGGTCTCAAACCTGTGGGCTCAAGGGAGTTGTTGCTGTAAAGACAAATAGCACCTCCCTCCCTCGCGTCACTGCCCTGGCCCCTGTGGTAGGAAAACAAAGCTAGAAGCTCCCTGTGGGTAGGATCTCTGGCCTCCAAAGGTAACTGACCCCAAGGACCAAATCCACTCTAAAAGGACAACAAAATGCCACAACGAATAGTGAAAATCAGGTTTAACAGGGGCTCGCTGTTAAAAATCTGAAATGAAAATTGAAGTGTTTTTGCTTTCATTTAACAAAATCTAGGTCATTGTTATTCCAGGCAAATAACAGTCATGTATTAACCCCTTTGGCATCATTTTTCCACATGATCGTATGATTGCACAGCAGGGCATTCTTGACTTCATGGTTAACTTTCACATCAAGAGCAAGTGGAACCAGATGCAGTAATCCAAGCACTGGGAGGCAAGAGGCCAGGAATCGGTTGAGTTCGCAGGTTCAAGACAACCCTGGGCCGCGTAGCTGGGCATGGTGGTGGGCACCTGTAATTCCAGCTAACTTGGAGGCTGAGGTTGGGAATCTCTTGAGTCTGTAGGAACGGGACTACCCTGGCAACATAGCGAGACCTAGTCTCAAAAAAAAAAAAAAAGAGCAAGTGAAGTTGTTGTTGTTTTTTAATCTGTTATTCCTTAGTTTCTACAAAGGCCTCTCTGAAACACATTTGATATTCTAATCATTGTTTCTTGCAGAAGCTCAAACATTCTCTATCTATTGCTTCAGCTTTTAAAGGTTCTTCCCCTGAAGAACCTTTTTTGGTCAGACAGTGTGCTTGCAAGTTAGATAACCTCCCCACATCAATTGATTGATTTCATGAAATCCTACATCTTTTGCAGGATTTCCAGATTCACTTTGTAACTGACCTGTATAGAATTTGCATTGCAGTTATCCTATGTATCCTTCACTAATCAAAACCCACCCACAAAGACAAGGGGATAGAGGCTGATCAAGGAAGGATATCTGAGAACTATTTTAAATGGTGAATTTTTTAGTAGATATTTCCATTTGCAAAGTCTTGCTATACAATTTTATAGGCCCCGGTGATCTGGTAATTAACTCAGGTACCTACCACAGGTTGCTACAAGTGATGATTTCAAAATGATCTAATTCTATTCTTCCAAAATACAGCACAGGAAAGCAGCAATCAAAACCACAATGAGATACCACCTTACAACAGTAAGAATGGCCTGCCTCCAAAAAAACAGGCAACAACAAGTGCTGGCGTGTATGTGGAGAGAAAGGAACACTCTTACACTGCTGGTGGGAATGTAAACTCTTCCAGCCACTATGGAAAGCTGTGTGGAAGAAGGACCCTCAAACTAATGAAAATGGAACTACCATTTGACCCAGTAATTACTCTTCTGGGAATCTACCCAAAGGAGACCTCAATGTGGGTACAAAGGGACACACTTGTGCTCGGATGTTTACTGCAGCACTATTTATAATTGCAAGGACATGGAAGCAACCTAAGTGTGCCAAAACAGATGAATGGATGAAAAAGAATGGTATATATACACGATGGAATATCACTCATCAATTAAACATGACAAATTTGATTATTTTATAACACGGATGCACTTAGAAGAAATCATTTTAGCAGAAACAAGTCAGAAGGAAAAAGACAGAAACCAAATGGTCTCACTAATATATGGGATATAAGAAAAACAAGCAAAAGACCAAGAGGAAAAGTCAAAACATGCTAAGAGCAAAACTAAAGTACACAATTGCGGGGGAAGGTGGAGAGATGCAAGGGAACAATCAAGAAAGGAAGGAGGTAGTTGATTCCCCCCCCCCAGGGAAAACAAAGATGTGAAATATATATAAATAATTTTTTAATGAAATTAAAAAATATTTTTAAATTAATTAATTAATTAAAAGCCATAAAGGACAGATTGAAAGGTCCCAGTAGTTACCTGAAAGTTTCAAAAAAATAATCTCATTCTAATGAATGGTTGAGCTACTGGGGGGGAGGAGGAGGAGGAAGAGGAGGAAGGAAGCTTTGTTTGGGCACTTGATTAATGAAATCTTCTAAGGCATCATTATAAGTAAACTATGATAAATGGATGAATACACCCCCATCTCAGTGTCAATGACAAGACTCTCACATGCCTTGACTTAAATGTTGATCTGAAAATGCAAATTTTATGATTAACTGGAACTTGAGTGACATAAATGGAATGCCAGATAAAAGAAGAAAATCTTGAGAAAAGGAGGAAATGGGTGAATAATATGTATAAATTTGCCTAGGGCTTGAGGACTGGGTTTGGGGGGGAATTTGAAACACGGATGCTGGTGCAAAAGCTCCATGAGGCTTTGCATGGCAAGTGGAAGTAAAAGGGTTTGGGGAAACTTTAAACATAGGCTGGAGAGGAAACAAAAATATAGCTTCAAGGTATTAAGGTATCAATTCACCTTTCTGGGAAGGAACTAGGACACCAGCTATTAGAAGTGCTATTCACAGGGAGAAAATCGGTAGTTTGTGTTCCGAATGCTTATAAAAAACATAGTTTCACTAAGAAACTCAAGAGGTGCACTTGGTTGCCCACCAGATGATGGTGGTTCAGAGTCAGACTTGATGGCTGCATGAACACGAGTGACTTGACTATCTTGATCTTGGGCTCCTCATTATTAAAGCAAGGAAATCACTCTCCATGTCAGAGTGTTCCTGAGGGTTAGATGTCACCCTTACAGGAACTGAATACTTTTTGGCACCCACTCATTCACTAAGGAGTAGCGATCACACTTACACAGCCAGTATAAGTGTAATATGTGTGTGAACAGTCTACCTGGGGACAGGCGCCAAGTGTGTGAGGCTGAACCAACAACCGTTCGTCACCTTTGTTCCTGATGCAAGACTGACCTTTGCGCTATACCCAGCTAACAGAGTCCCAATGTACAGGCTGTGCAAGTGAAGCAAGGACAGACTAGCAGTCGTGTCAGGCTGAGGCGAAGTGAAGGAGTCAGAGGGGGCCAGCAGTGGTGAGAGAGCAGCGCCCCCCAGGGTGTGGCCTGGGCTGTCTCAGCCCAAGAGCCCGCCCATGTGTCTGGAGAAGAGCTTTGCCATTCCTGCCACCGCAAAGTTCATGATAGGGGAAAATAAAGCATAATCTTGGTTTCCAGTCATGGCAAAGGCAGGAAGATGGGGAAGTTCTTTCCTGGCTTCTGGGAAATGATAATAGCAACGTTTCATCTGATGCTTTCATCCCAGGTGCTTGTCTTCAATCAAACCCCCTAGAAGCAGAGGCTAAGGCAGGGCCTCCGATGCATAGTAATTACTGGGGCCATGGCCTCAGAAGGGGCTGTGAGGGATGAGGCGACAGCAAGAAGTGAAGCAGGGTCAGGTCTAGGCCTGGCCCGTAAACCACGTGGCAGGGGGTAGGGGAAGGAGTCAGGCACCAGGCATCTCCAGCAAGATGATTCCCTCAGCCGAGGACAGTTCTCCACTGTCCCCCAAGGATCAGAGTGGGTGCCCCAGCTGGGAAAGAGATCTGGGAGTAGCATTAATAGTCTTTCCTGCAATGTTGTTCTAGGTAAGTGCTGTGGGTGCAGGATGCAGGCCAGTTCAATGGAAAAGGACAGATTTACTGAGGAGAAAAGTGAAGCTGAGATAGGTCAGTCACTTGCTCTAACTCAACCAACTTTTGAGACGGAATCAGGATTTGAACCCTACCTGGCACTGTGCTTCTAGAAGACACACATCTAACTACCTCTATGCTACCTACAAGCTGCTCTGATAGTTTATATTGTGTCCTCTTAGGTCCCAAAAGATGTTGAAGTCCTAAACCCTCAGTACCTCAGAGTGTAGCCTTATTTGGGTATAGGGTCACTGCAAACGTGCTTAGATGAGGTCATACTGGAGCAGGGCACTCACCCAACAAGACGGTTATGTATCTAAGAGAAAACAGATGCGTGGGGGAAGAAAGCCATGGAGAGCCAAGGTTGAGGCCGCTGTCACTTGGCTCCAAACCAAGGGCAGCCAAGACTTAGGAACAACCCCCAGAAGCCAGGGAGAAGGGAGATGGTGTCCCCCCTACAGGTTTGCCGGTTTCAAAGGTCCTGGCCAGCCCTGCTGCAAGCCTTATTTTATATTTATCAGCTCCAGAACTGAGAAGAAAATACATTCCGGTCATTTGGAGAATTTGTTAAACACCATCAGGATGATCCTGGGAAGTGAACACAGGAACTGAACGAAGATACTAACGAATGGGGAGGAAACTCTTCCAGTATGACCATTCAGGTGAAACTCCAAATAGTGATTTCTGTGAGTAGCATTGGTGGTATAGAGGTGAACATAGCTGCCTTCCAAATAGTGATTTCCTCAAAGCACATTAGAACAATGAGCAAGGGTTTCAAACAGACACCTTTAGCTGTAGTGGTTGAGCTCTCAGGCCTGGTGTCAGCCTGGCTGGGAGAACAGTGCCCCGTCTGTCACATAACAGTGTGACAGAGGGAGTATCTTCACCCTTATCTTCAGGTTCCTCCTTTATGAAATGGTGACACCCTCTCCTTGGAAGCATAAGGAGGAGCAGGTAAAATAATTCATCTGGTATCTGCAGTCATGTTCATCAAGTTCTTGTCTCCATGCAAGTGCCACCCCACAGCCCCCCACAAATCACTACCTAACTGGTGACAATGATGCCATTGCCTGTCCAGGAGTCAAAGCTCATGGGGGTTCTGTGGGCCAGGGGAGCAGGAGCTGATGACCCCTCACGAGGTCAGGGGAATTCTGCCTTCCAAGTGACCCAGCACAGGACTTGAAGACCTAAGCCCAGGGGGCCCCTGCAGCTGCACCAGTGAATGGTGAAGCCCACTTTGGACACCCAGGCCATGAGGAGCCCAGGCAACCTCAGGGCCAACAGGCTTTCCACACAGATCCTGCTTGGAGAGCCCAATAACCACAGCTCCTTGAACCATAGGCTGCCAAGTTCTAGAGGGTGGGGTGGGGGGGAGGGGGAGGGGGAAACCCAGAGCCTTTAGGGAGTATCTGCCAGAAACCTCCTCACTTCAAGTCACCAGGAGCCCTGTCCAGGGCTGTCCAACTTCTCCCCTATTTTTCTCTATTTTCCCCTTAGGTGGTCCTGTCTGTACAGGACGCTGTATCTTAAGCTGTGGAACAGTTTTTTTGTTTTGTTCCTATTTTTCCAATTAAGTCTCTCATGAAGCCCTGGTGATAAATGTTAAACAAATGTATTTTGGGCTAGTACACAGCGAACACTGAATGGCAGCTACTATTTCTGTTACTACTTTGAAATCCAGTCACCACAGACTCAGAGAACCTGAGCTCACAAGTGGGCTCTCCACTCTTTGAGGATCACACTCCCAAATCTACCCACCTACCCCCCCCCCAAGAATGGTGCTGAGCGGAAGTGGGGAGGTAGAGTGATCCAACAGGCCAGTATATATTTAAGTGCCTCTGACAATGACCCGCACTTGGGCACATGTGACATTTCCTGAGACTGCTAGCTGGTTCTTCGCTCCACAGAAGCCAAGAGAACTAATTTTGGGAGAGTGGAAGGACCATTTCCATCTAAGATCCTGTAGGACAGAAATTCTCAAAATGTAAGGTGTGCGGGTCCAGAATACAAAGGGACATGAGATTTACCAGGGAGATGGAATTCACTTCCCAACTGCTAGGGCAGCCTCCCCTCTGAGATTCAGCAATCTAATGTATTCTTGTTCTGGGAACAAAACAAGGAGGTCTTTTGTTAGTAAAAGAAATTTTGTGCCTATGTTTGCTGTTTGGAGGATAAACATCATTAAAAGAGGTTTAGAGAAGTCCATTGGGGTGGAGAGAGGGCCTGTTCGTGCCCTGAAGGGTGCTCAGGGCTTCCCAAAGGAGACCCCCCCCTCCCTCGGAATTGTTTCAATCACTCCTGAAGGCCCCTTGCCACCACACAGCCTGTACAGGCCTGAAGGCTACATGCTGGACTGAGAACAATGATGGAGACTTATCGCCACCTACTGGATTAAGGAAGAAACGTCACGAGTACAGGACAAGGTTTCAGTCCTTAAATCTCAGAGGGCTGGGAAAGTGGAGGGGGGTTTCTGAACTGCAGAAATCTTGGAGAGTCTAAATTCAGTCCCTGGTTTGTGTAGCCCTGAACTTAAACCACTCAGGCCTTACGTCATCTCTCCCTTCAGTTTCTTTGTCAGGCCCCAGAAGAGCAGGTACATCTGAGAGAGGGTTTATGTATATACACATATACATACATATGTATACATGTTATACATTTATAAAATACAATGCTGCAGTGTAGGCATCCTGTTCTAGACGCCAATTGTAATGCAAGCACCTCAAATTTGGGTAGGTTCTTTCTTGGTTTTAGCAGTCAAAGAAGAATGGCAGAACCCTTGGTGGATTTTGCAGGCTTTAAAGTTCTCTCAGGGAACCCAGTACAGAGGCACACCAGGCAAGGAGGCTGGGGTGGGGGGAGTGAGGCAGGCAAGCTCCCCAGCCCCCAGGAACCTTCACTTTCTCTGGATGCACTCTCTTGCATTCTCTCATTCTCTTCCTGCTCTCTCTGGTGCTCTCCCCACCTCAGGATGATGTCACCTCCTAGGTCCAGGTGTGCCCACTCATGCATGTGGACTCCCACTGGGTGTGTACAATCATGAGGATGACTCGATATAGATGCCAATCATAGAGGCTAATGGCAGAAGGGCAAAAACCCTAAAAACTCATTTATCCTCCATAAATACAGGGCAAAAACCCTAAAAACTCATTTATCCTCCATAAATACAGATATATAATCTACCTATCAATGCATATACCTATGCGTGAGTAAATACATATCCAGGGGTACTGTTTGCATGATCTCACTTAATCCCCACAACCTTCAAGTTATAATATTGTGATCATTTCTGCAGACGGGGAACAATAGCTTAGGAATTTAGGCTCACAACTGCTCGGGAATTTAGGGTCACCACATACGCACCTCAATGTAGACCTGAGTGTATTTGCCCCAAAGCCTGAACCTGAGCAGGTGTTCTCTGGGAAGGCAGGGAGCTAAGCAAACTGACTTCCCAGGTGGCGTGGGAAAGGCACGGGCATTGACGTGGAAGTCAGGTTACTCGTTCTAACCACTGGCCTGTTCCGCATCATCACCAAAACGTATTCTCAACCTTCGTATTTTTTTTTCCCCAAAGACTCCAAAATATGGACTTCTCTGCACTGGTCAGCAAGCTACAGAGTCGCCAGCCTCCAGGGATACCAGAGCAACATACCACAACTGGGTAACTTAAAGCCACAGAAAAGTATTCTCAGCTCTGGAGACAGGCACTAGGAAATCAACACGCCTGAAGGACCCAGCGCCCTCTGCAGGCTGAGCGACGGAACTTCCTTACCCCGTCCTGCCTCCTGGGGTAAAGCAATCCCGGGCATTCTCTGGCTTGTAGATACATCACTCTGCTGTCTCCCTCCTTCACCACCACGTGGCCATCTCCCCGTGTCCGTGAGTCTCCTTTTAAATGAATAAACGTCACATTGGATTAAGGGCCCACTCCACCCAGTGTAATCGCCCGTTACCCAACTCCAGGTGCAACAGGTTAGATGCTAATCAGGTCATTCCACCTAGTACATCCCACTTTGGTCATTCTGAGTTGGGAGGGGGCCCTGGAACCCTCTTAGGAGAGGACCCCTTTCCCTGCCTCTCTTAGTGAGGAGTTGAACTCAGCAGCCAGGTGAGGCTAAGAAAGATGGGAAGTGGGTGAACTGGCACGGGAGACTCATGGAGAAGAAGGGTTGCTAGCTGCTTGGTTTGGGGCTCACATCTGCAACTTGGGGGACATGGAGATACATGCTGAAACACTTAGAAGAGACACGGAGCAAAGGAATGACAATGACAGCCATTTTTCTTGATGTGGTATCTCCTTTTATCCCAACTTTCTAGGACCTGTTTCAGAACCCCTTTCATGAGGTTCGCCACCAGAAAGTGCCTTAGACTTGTGGCAAGTTTTCAAGCTTCAGAGGTCCCACTTTGGGCTGACCCTATTTGGCTGGGCATTTACTCAAGAGGGGATGAGAACAATGGACTATTAGTATCCTTCCTTCTCTCTCAATGAAAACGAATCCTACTAAACTTCCCTTATACTGACAGCCTCCATCATCTTGGTGTGCATGAATAGCCAGACCCCTATAGAGCTTGGTAGTTTGGGGATCCCTGGGTGCCCCTTGGTTAAGCTTTATGATTTGGGGCTAACCTTCTTAAACCTGTTTCCTCCCCAATAAAATGGGTGTGTGTAGGATAAGTTCACTGAACAAGTTTTTACCCTTCTGCCATTAGCCTCTAAGACCAGCACCTCTGGTATTTCATCTTCCCCATGATTATAAATACCTGGACCCAGCAGGTGTGCACATGTGTGAGTGGGCTCACCTGGGCCTAGGAGGCAGCAATAAAGGGGAGATGTCACCCCCTATGAGGACAAAGCATGAGGAGAAGGCAAAGAAAAATGTGGGAAGAGCCCAGAGAAAAAGCATGAAGATTCCTCGGGGACTGGAGGGCTCATCTGCTTCCAATCCCCCCATGCCCATGCCTGTCAGCCCCCCTAGCCCTGATGGCTAGCCTGCCTGCTTGTCATCCAATTGGCCCAGCCTCTCTGCCTGGTGTGCCTGTGTATCTGGTTCCCTGAAAGAGCATTAAAGCCTGTAAAATCCACCAAGGGCTTGGACATTCTCCTTTAACTGCTAGAACAAATAAAGATTGGTGAGCTTGCAATACAGTATGATATTATTTCATTCTCCTAGAGCTATTGTGAAGATTCAAATATTTGATGCACATAAGGTAACTCACAGAGTCTGGCAATGTTATGGGGCTTCTAGAGTTCAGTTGCCTGGGATCTGAATCGGTGGCTTTACCACTTACCATCTGGCTGGTTATTGGGCAAGTTATTCAACCCCTTTAGGTCACAGGGGGTCCCATCTGCAAACCAGGAGACAGCAGTGATAGTCATGCCTACCAATAGGGAATGGATGGTTATGAACATCTGGATGAAGCAGTACCTGTGCATGATAAAGGCTTGGTGCATTAAAAAAAAAATTTGTTGCCTGAGATCATTTCCCTCAACCATGTTGAAGGATTAAATGAATAATCCATTTAGAACCTAGATCTCAGTCTGTGTTCAATAAATGTTGATGATGATGGTGGTGGTGGCCATGAAGAATTTAAGCTTTACCTCTAGGCCCATGGGATAAGGAGAAAGAGAAGTGATGCCACAGACCAGTGAGATTATACAGATTGATGAGAAACAGCCTATATTTTCACTTCTCTGATTTTATCTTCAAAGCAGAGGTCATGAAGATTATGCACCTGGTGGCCTCAGACTGTTAACTCCCCAAGGAACTACCTTTGCTCCCTTCCCTCCCACAAAGGTCCAAGAGCCCTGCCATTTTCTGGCCTCCTGGTCTCTCCTGGCCCTCTGGCCCTCTGGCCCTCTGGCCTTCTGGCCTTCTGGCCTTCTGACCTTCTGGATGTCTTCGGTGACATCTACTATGTCATGAGAGATACATCTCTCTGGTGCCTTCCCTCCATGGGTTCTTGCCTTCCCACTATCAGGCTCTGACTCCTCATTACTGGTAAAAAAAAAAAAAATTAAAATACGACAAACCAGGGGAAAAGGGTGACAAGTGCCACTTAATGTGCAATGTTTTCCCATTTCTAGTCCCCAGTCCTGTTTCACATGCCCTCTCTTAGAGAACACTGCAAAGCACAGCATCTCCTCTTTCCGCTCTCCTTCCTGATGCTATTTTGGCTAGCTTGGATGCCAAGTCTCCCTACATGCACAGGCTTCCTGGCTTCATGTAGAAAGACTCCATGAAGAATCTGCATTCAGTCCTTGGAAGCATGTCTATCCAGCATTTTCAAGGACACTTACGAAGCCACTCTCCAGGGACACCGCCGCAAATACCATGCTGTCTAAAGCATAGCAGCCTAATGAGGTGATCACCAGCTACATGTGGCTATTTCAACTTAATGTCACTAAAGCCAACAGAATTAAAAATAGTTGATTCATTTCAAGCCACACTTCTATTATTCATGCGCCATATGCAATTCTTGGAGACTGTACTGGACAGGGCAGATACAGAGCACTTCCAACCCTGTAAAACATTCTGATGACAGATGCCACCTAGAACAAAAGGCATATGAAAAAATGCTCAACACCACTAATCATCAGGGAAATGCAAGTCAGAACCACAATAAGAGACCATCTTACATCAGTAAGAATGGCACATTTCAAAAAACAAGGGCAACAACAAGTGCTGGCATGGATGTGGAGAAAAAAGGAACATTCACACTGCTGATGGGAATACAAACTATGGAAAGATGTATGGAGGACCCTCAAATTACTGAAAATGGAACTACCATTTGATCCAGCAATCCCACTTCTGGGAATCTACCCAAAGGATACAAAAACATTAATTCAAAAGGACACCTGTACTTGGATGTTGTTTATTGCAGCACTATTTACAATAACCAGGATATGGAAATAACCCAAATGCCCCAAAATAGATAAATGGACCAGAAAATTGTGGTATATGTACACAATAGAATACTATTCATCAATCAAAAAAGACAAATTTGATGTATTTGTGATAATTTGTGACCTAGAGGGTATAATGTTAGTGGAAATAAGCCAACAAGGATAAAAAGAAATATTAGATGATGTCACCTATATGTGGGATATAGGGAAAACAAACTAAGAATGGGTCAAGAAAAATTTTAAACTGTCAGCAGAACTGAAGCATAGAACAAGGAGGAAGAGGGGATAAAACTGGGTGAGGGATAGACACAAGAGATTAAGGTGATGATCCACAGTTGACAAGGTGGTGGGAGAACCCTGGGATGGAAAACAACGTAAAATATGTACATGTGTGTGTGCGTGTGTATGTGGATGCAATCAAAAAAAAAAAAAGATGCCATCTAGAAGGAAAAAGAAGCACTGAGCACTGACCACAAGAAAAGGAGTCAATTTTGTTACCTTCAGCATCTCATAAAGGTTAGCACTGATATTAATGGGCCTCTGATTCACTTTGGAAAAGTTGTGTCTATCCTGAAACTTCTCCTGGACCTCCTTACACATGGAGGTCTGGAAGGGAGATGGGGACATCATTTCTTCTTTTTATTAAAGAGATCTATTTGGCTTTATTACATGAATCATGTGTTGGACAGCCTTCCATGTAGACACCGCAAGTGTTCACACACAGAGACAATGTTTATAGACAGGAGATTATTTCCAGTCATGTGGCCTTCCCCCAGGGGAAGCCAGAGAGTTGTCACACAGACAACCACAAGCTGGCAGGAAACTCCAGGTGAATTGTCTCAGGATTAGGCTTGGGGAAAGGTGGAAAATACAACAGGTATTAAGTCTGGGGCCAAGCAAGAACTGCTTTGGGGGGCTGTCTTTTTCCTATTTTTAACAATTTCACCCTCTTGATCGTACACTCAGCCTGAGCATTTGGATCAAAGTTTAAGATCTCTCCCCACTCTCCCAGCTCCCCATATTCACTGATCTCATCACGGTATTCACAGATCATTCCGGTCATGACTTTGGGTTCACAAGCCTTAGGTCAGCTCTTCTTGATCCTTTCTGAGGCTCTCGTCTCACAGAGAGCTTGTGTTGCACGGTCAGGAGTGGCAGACATGCATTTATGGCTTTTGTGAAAATAGAACATGCCAAGGAATCATTAAAACTATCTACAGTGTTGGGAGCAGACTAACCAATGTCCTCTCCCTGCCCTTAGTGGAAAGTACCTGCCACAGCTGGCTGATTCGATATCCTGTTTCTGCCTCCCTTTATTCCTGGCTTTTCCTGACAACCATCTTATCCACCTGATAGATGATGGACATCTGCATTGTTCTCCTGGCAGATGAATGTCAGCATTATTGAAAACCCATAGTTATGGGAACATGTCCCACCATTATGGGAATGTGGGAATATGTTATAGAAACATGCAGTAATGGAAACGCGTCCTACAACTGTTTGCTTTACTTCACAATAGGGGTCAGTGGTGGTTTTGCCCTATAAAAGGTTGTAACAAGACATGGGGTTTCTCATGCCAAGCTGTCTTGGGGACCCTGATACACCCATAATAAACCTGCAGACTTGAACTTCAGTTGGAGTCCTTGTATCCTGTTGAGCGGCCCACAAGTCATAACACACAGTTCCCAATGTTTGGGGAATATGCTTCAGAGCCAGAGTCTCCAGTTAAAGAAGTTTAAATTTGACTCCAACTAAAGAAAGACCCCAGTGAAGGTTTTTCTTTTAAACCAGGCAGCTGACTTGCTGAGTTAATGCAACTGAGTTTCAGCTTCTTCAAAAGTGTTACTCCAGGTACAGGACATGGTGCAGGACTGTATTGGAACAGTCACCTCCTTGCTCAGCTAAAGACACTCAAGGTCTAGAACTCTGACCAGGGACTTAAGGGGTTTTTTTTTTTTTAAAAAAGTTCTTGCTTTAGCAACAGATTCTGCCGTGTCTTCAAGAGTCAGGGTGCAGTAACAGTCCCCCAGGCCACAAAATCGAAAGATCTTCTGCTTACACAGGTGATTTCTGGCCTACACTTGCCTGGGGGGCTATTTCTTGAGTGTCCTTCCCTGCCTGCACTCACAGCAATGCTGCTGGACTGGGATGTGATAGCTGTGTTTTGCAGTGAGTAGGGAGAAGCTGAGAGAAGTTACTCCAGAGGAAGATTGAATTAGTGTCACACAGAGACAGCAAATGGTGCAGCAGCTGGGATCTGAGTCAGGACTTGACTCAGAGACTGGGCTGCCTCCCAGAAGACTCTGCTCTGGAAGAGATTGCTTCATGGAAGTGCTGACAGAATCTTCAGGGTGGTTCCTGAACCCTCCAGCCGCCCCACGGAACTCAAGTGGACCTTATGTGTGGCCATTCCTGGAAAACGAGTCCACTTGAGAGTCACAGCCTAGGAAATCTGGGTTCTTGTCTGGGTGCCACTATGAATTTGTTGTACCCCGACAATTATTGAACCTTGTCATTCCCAAATGGCCTCACTTTTAAAATGAGTAAAGAAAGCTGAGCACAGTGGCTTGTGCCTGTAAGCTTCAGCCTATGAAGTGGCTGGGGCTAGGGATCGCAGTTCGAGTCCCGCCTGGGGCCCATAGCAAGACCTAATTCCAAAAAAATAGCTGGGCATGGTGGTGCACGCCTGTAATCCCAGCTACCTGGGAAGCTGAGGCTGGAGATTGCTTGAGTCTGTGGTACCCCGGGCAACATGAGCCTGCAGTTCCACGGGCAAAAATAGTGAGACTGGTCTCAAAAAAACAAAACAAAACAAACAAAAAAAAAAGAGAGGGACGATAAAGCGTTTCACAGGACCTTATGATTTTTTTTTCAACTGAGGGATAATTGACAAGTAAAGTTGGAGGTTATTGGAAGTGTGCAAAATGATTTGATGCGTACATTGTAAAAGGACTCCCTCCCACCCCCACTAAATTAACACATCCATCACCTCATATACCTTTGGGGGTGGGGGTGAGCGAAACAGGTTTCAAATGAAGCAATGTTTATGAGCCACTTAGCACAGCGTTTGGCACATAGTAAGCACCATTGGTCGTCAAGCAACTACTGGGGAGAGAGAAAGGAAAGCTCAAGCTCTAAGTCACATGACCTGCTTTCAATCCTGGCGCGGCTCAACTAGCACTAGCTCTGTCACCACGGCAAGTGATTTATCATCACTTGTCAATTCGGAATAACAATTCCTACCTTAAGGAGTTTTGATGAGGATTAAATGAGATAACTTATATAAAGCGCTTAGCACGTACAACTTCTCAATAACTATTAGCTACTAATACTGTCAATACAGTGCGGCGGCGGGAAGAAGGGAGACAGGCGAGAGCGAGCCGCAAACAGGAGCCTTTGTAGTGGAGGGCGGGCGCCACCTAGCGGCCATTAGCTGACAGCCTCGCGCCGCACGCGGCACCGACTGACAGGGTTTATTTGTATCGCTGCCACCCAAGGGTTTCCCGCCATCCTCCCACAGTCCTGTCCAACTTCCACAGGCTGAGAGACGAGTAAGAGGTAGACAGAGAGAGGGAAGCAAAACAAAGCGGTCGTTTTCCGAATCCTTGGAGACCCCTAGTGAACGGTTCAAAGCCCATAAACTGTGCCGTCAGGAACTCTCTGGAAAGCCTTGCAGCACCAGCATCCGGGATATTAACCAAGTTCAGTGACGTGCATCACCTCAGCAGCCCTTTATTCCCTCCATGCAATGGTCATTCTCGTCTTTCACAGAAACCAGTTTTTCATTCCCGCAAAGCAGCAAGGCGCCGGAGAAAGCGTCCCATAGACCGAGGTGCAGGTGCTGATTCTGCCTCAACCAGCGCAGCGCTTGGGAAAAGTCACTGAACCTCACCAACCATCCAGCTCCCGGTGTCTGGAATGGGTTGGTCCGAGATGGGAGAGCCAGGTCCAGGTCCTCAGAGCCCCTTTGGTGCCGCCCACCTTCCAGTCCACCAGGGGGGAGAAAGAGTCCCAGCCTTGATGAACTGGTAAGACAAGTACATGAACTCGCCTTTGTAAATGGCCAAGCATGTGAAAAGCATGAAAAACATCGCCGTTCTTTTCCTCAGTTACTCTGCAAGTTTGCTGTGAAGCTTGAAGCCAAAGTTCTTAGCACAATTTGTGCCTGGCACGCAGGAGCAGAATGCGCTGTGGACTGCGGGGAGCCAGGCAGGTCCCCTAAGAAACTGTCGCACAGAGCGATGACAGCTCAGAGCTCAACACTGAGCCCCTTTCCCACTAAAGCAAGTAACCTGGCTCAAGGTCACACTCCTAAGAAGGGACGCCCCGCTTCCAAAGACCCCTGGGTGTGAGACTGTAAAGACTCCACCCGCTTGCCTCATCTGGGTCAAATCTGCAGGGTCTCTCCAGCTTCAGAGTTCCCCGAGGGGTAACTGAGGCCTCGGTGGTATCTGAGTCACACCCTAGGTTCTCCCTGTGCCCATCTGACTTCCTTCAATTCCCCTTCGCCTCACCTCTGCACACTTTCCAGTAAATTCACTTCATGCAATCTTTCTGAGAGTCTGCTGGGGACTTACCCAGCAATAGTGACACATTAGTTCTCCCTCGGAACTGGTACTCCTGAAATCCGGTCCAAAATAGGGCAAAAGCCTCCAACCAACAGGCTACATTTAAATTGTGGCTTCTGCCACCCAGGTTCCCTCCAGTTTGTATCATCGCATGTAGCAGTTGCCAGTCAAATGCAGTTTAACAACAGGTTCATTTACAAGGGAATTCAAGAGGGAAAACAAAAAGTCCTTAAAGTCACAAGTGGCCTGTTATCTTACCCCAGTCACCATTTTCAGTCCCAAAGACATATGTCCAAGACGGTGCCCTTTGCCCCTCCAAACCTGAGGCAGACAATCTGCAAATTCTAGTATTTCTCCAGCATCTTCTCTTTTCTTCTCTCTCCAACATTCTGAGCTGCTCCACTTATCCAAAGTGCTTCAAATTTCTTCCACAATTGCTGATGCACAAATAGCTTTCCAAATCCCTGGGCATCTCCAGGTACCAACTCACTATGCCACCTTGCTGTGGTGCCACACTCTCCACACTGACCACTCTTCTGCCAGCCGCATGGCTCCTTGCCACTACCAGCTCCTGGTCACTTGGGCTACCAGCCTGACATTCTCATCTCTCCCTTCCCAAAAGTATCTCTTTCTCCCTCTGCTCCTTTCCTTTTTATTTTTTAGAGAAAAAAGCCAAAGTTTCCAAATTCCCTCTACTCACCCTCTTGGTGATACATTTCCTCTTCTTCCCCAGCTGGGGTTTGCAACAAAGTAAAAGTACCCTTCCTGGTTAGGCCTCTTTCACCTCTGTTGTACCCAGACAGCTCAAATGGCATCAGTGCCTAAATTTTAATTCTGCCCATATTGGGGTCCAGGCTTCACTCCCACCCCTACCCAGGCCCTGACTCTTTGATACCCACCTGGAAACTGAGAGGCCACACATTACCCATCTCTTACCAGCTGGGCAAAAATTAAGGTAACTATGACAATTTTAAAAATACCTAACATATCACCCTCACTTTCATTTCCTTTAAGCGGAGATGAATTACTACTGTGCTACATCTTCCCAAAAATTGTAAGCCAATCAATGAGATCGAGAGGTGAGAACACATAAAGAAATAATATAAATATTCTATTAAAAAAATATCTCAGGAATTAGGAATCTATGGAGTTGACAGAGTTATAATAGTACAGACTGTGCTGGGCACTGTGATAAACACATTACATGAATTGTGTCATTTAATCATGACACAAAATATAAAGGTAACTACTATTGTTACCGCCATGTTATAACTGAGGAAGCTTGGCTTTGGAATGGAAAGTCATTTGTGCAAGGTCATGTACGTCATTAAGTGACTTCACCCCTGGGCCCTCTATCCAACAGGTACAATGCCAACTAGATGGAAATAATAGCAGGGTGGGGCATTCTAGTTCATTGATGATTAACCCTTCCTTGGGCAATAAGGGTTTTTGGAAGATCATTACTTAGAGTTCTAGGAATTCTAGTAGAAATTCCGGGAACACAGAGGCTTCTCGGCAATATGTAGACCAGCGGGTCAGAAGTCACCACTTGATGGGCATAGCTGGGTCTTCCTAATGATAGGACGAGACGATCCGGCTAGAAGACTTCATTACACTCCCTTCCGCTGCCCATTCCGCAGCATGACGTCATCCTGCTCAGACTTCACGGAGTCTTGGGGTCCAGAGACAGGAAGAGGGCTTTGGTCCCCTTTCATCATGGACTTAGGTGCTAGGCCTTCCACTTGCAGTGACTGGAGCTCCTCCATAAGCGTTTCCTTTGACCCTCCCAGAACCTTCCAAGGGAAGCTGCAAACACAGGCTGATTTCTTGTTTTCCTGCCACCAGGCCTGAGAAAGGAGGGTGCTCTGCCCCAGGGCATCATCAGGCATGATGTCACAGTGGTAAGGATGCTACTGCCATGCTACACTATCCAGGAGCGGCAACACCCAGAAAGACAAGACAGCTAGAGCAGGTGATTTCCAGTACTTACTGTGGCCAAGCAAACTGTCCCAAAACATAGTGGTCCAAGGCAGAGTCGGAAAACAGCAGGCCTGGGTCAGGTTCCGCTCCGCCACCTGTTTTTGAACATAGTGTCCGAAGACAGTGCCACCCATTTGTTGCTAGGCCATCGATGGCCATCTTCCTGCTCTAGAGGCAGAGCTGAGTAACTGTGCCAGACTTGCATGACCCACAAAGTCTATAATATTTCCTGTCCGGCCGGGCACGGTGGCTCGTGCCTGTAAGCTTCAGCCTATGAAGCGGCCGGGGCTAGGGATCGCGGTTCGAGTCCCACCTGGGGCCCGTAGCGTGACCTAGTTCCAAAAAAATAGCTGGGCGTGGTGGCGCACGCCTGTCATCCCAGCTACCTGGGAAGCTGAGGCTGGGGATTGCTTGAGTCCGTGGTACCCCGGGCAACAAGAGCCTGCGGCTCCACGGGCAAAAATAACGAGACCTAGTCTCAAAAAAAAAAAAAATATTTCCTGTCTGAGCCTCTCCAGGAAAAGGATGCTGGCCCCTGGCCTGCAGGGATGATTTTGTAATATCTCCCAAGTGTGCAGTTGGGTGGTGTTAGTCTGTCTTTGCTCCAGCGCTCACTCAAGCAGACTTCACTCAGCAGCAGTGTGAGCTGGGCAGGGGCTCAGCTGGGACCCTGGGGGCACCGATGCTCCATCTTTTTATCCTCTTCTAGGCTTCTGGAGGCTGAACCCAATTTCCCCGCCTGCAGGAGGCACGAGTGCTTCCTGGACCTCTGCTTGCGCCCCACTCAGTGATGTTGCACTGGCTGGCAAGTCACGCCAGCAAGTTCAAGGCTCACACGGAGAGTCCCTCCACAACATTCATCCTCTAGAGTATGGATACTGGCAGGGGATGTTCACAGGGGCCCACCGAGGCAACCAGGGTCACGGGATGCAAGTGTCTTACTATTGTTGAATAAACAGGTGAAATAGGTCTCTCTGGAAACAATTTACTCGTTGATTCATTCAACAAACACTTGATGGGCTCCTGGTGAACCGTGAGCCTGACCTGGGTAACTGCATCTGCCCAACAGTTCGTCCACGAGGTGGAACCACTAGGTGATCTAGTTCCCGCAAAAGTAAAACGTGTTGATTCTCTGGCATGAAGACACATGTGAGTTGAAGTTGGCCACACAAACAGATCCCCCTTTTGCAAACAATAGGGTCCTTCTGAAGCTGGAGACCTACCTTCCCTCTCGGAGCTCTGCGTAGGCCCCAGAGCTTTCTTGCAGGCTGTGCAAGCAGCAGCAGGCGGCAGGCATTTTAACACCCACGGCCAGTGGATCGATCCCCTGGGGCTCAGGCTGCAGGCAGAGGCCGGCAAGGGATGGCCGGCAGCAGCGATGCTCCTGCGTAGGGTGACTTAATCAGGCTTTTTGATGCCGCTCACCTGTGGCTGTCACCTGCAGCCTTGATCGTGTTAATGCAGAAGGCTCTTGGGAGCACAGGTGCAGGGCATGCACACCTGTGACCGTAGACGCCTGGGCCCAAAGCGCATGGCTGTACGCATGCGTAAGAGCACATCTGCGCCTAGAAGCGGAGGCACCAAGGGCAGCAGGATGATGGCAATGGGCACTACAGAAGAGACAAGAGGAAGCCAGAGAGTGCTCAGAGATAGAGCAGAAAGATTCAAGGGGACCAGGAGGCTCAGTTGGCAGCCTGCCTCTCAGTCCCTGTGCCTGCTTGCCGTGGACCCTGCCACAGCGCCCAGGGCAGGCAGCCCAGGGTCAAGGCTGCAGGGAGCATGGCCCCCACTGAGCAGCTACGCTGCCATAGTTCCCTCCAGCCGCAAGCAGTAGAGAGGCCCTTGGGTGCCTGCGTGAGGTATTGTTAAAAGCAACAGAGACCTACAAGTATTATAACCCAAAAAGACTTCATGCGTTAAATGCTAGGCCTAAAGGTGGGCCTGAGACACAGGCCTCTCAAGATCCAGGAAGACTCAGCTGAGTCTTTGTAAGCTTTCACTAACTTTTGCTAACTCAAGACCAGGCTGTGTGTGTGGAAAAGCTAAAAACAAGGTCATGAACAGACACAGCTGTCTACCCTCCCCTTAATTGGGAGGGAAACAGCTTGTGCAGAGGAAGACAACTTATCCAAGGTGAAAAGGCCTAGTCCAAAGTTGTTTGTTTTGATGTACTCCCCGAGTATCACAAGTTGTATTCTATGCTAGTATTGCACTGCGTCAGGAAAGAAACTGCCTCTGTATGGCTAGAAAAGCAAGAGATGTAGTCTGAGCTTTTACGAAACCTATAGATTGCCTGTGTCAACGAAGCTTGGGGCCTTGGTGCAACTTTCCTTCTGTGACCCAGGTGCCCTCAACTGAGCCTCTTAATAAAACGTTCCCGTTCGCCTACCTCTCTGACAGTCTGTGTTTGCAGCAGTTTTAACAATATGAGCGCTGAGCTGGATGGGAAATGGTCCAGTCAGACTTGTAGGTGGGGAACCCTCCAAGAGGATATGAGGCAGGGCAGGCGCCAGCTTGGGGTTCACTGGACTCAGATTTGGGCTCTCGCTTGCACCCTGTGCTCAGACATACTGAGAAATGATAACTTCCAAAGAGCATTTTGGCAAGACGACCCCAAAACTTTTTTTAAGAAAATGGAGACTATCAGTTTGACTCAGTAACTATTTGTAGTGATCTATCATGAAGAAATCATGAGAGATAAAATCCAAGATCTATGTACCAAGGGGCTTATCAAGCATGGTTCAGAATACTGAAGGATGTGAACAAATTAAAGGTCTAGTAATCAAATGATGATAGTATGATGGGCTGTAAGACAGTGTAAAATCATTTAAAAATTTATCATACAGAAAAATGTTCCCAGTTTATTTTAAGTAAGATGTAAGCTTAAAAACTGAATCCACAGGATCAACACAAGGTGCTCTGAGGCACACAGGAAGGACTCGCAAGTTAGTTCTCACATGGGGCTGTCAGGACCCTGCTTATTAACAGCACAGCTGCACCATCTCAACTGCTCTCCCTTGCTCACATACTCTCCAGCCCCCTGGAGAACCCAAAGGACAGCAGTCAGTCCATGCAAGGAAGAAGGGACCCACCTCCAGTCTTTCCTGAACTTTCATAGTTTTCAAACTATTCATGTCCTAACGACCAAGAGTATACTGGGACATTTATGAAACAATTCTGCAGTCAAGAAAATACATCCAAACTCTTCGCAGAAGGTTCCCTAAGGTTCCCTAATTCAAACAATGAACTTTCTTGTGGTTACGGAGGAAGCTCAGTTATTTCTCTGAGTTTTACAAAGTCCCTAATTAGTGAAGAACTCTAGAGCAGATTTCCAGAATGTTAAATTTTTTGGGGGGGGACCAGGTCTCGCTATGTTGCCCAGGGTAGTCCCAATCCCATGGACTTACGTGACCCCCAGCCTCAGCCTCCCAGGTAGCTGTGATTACAGGCACCTGCCACTGTGCCCAACTGCTTTTTAAAAACTAGGTCTCATTACGTTGCCGGGGTAGTCTCAAACCCACGAACTTAAGTGATCCCAAGGCTCCTGCCTCCCAGCGCTTGGATTACAGGCATGCGCCACCATGCCTCATCCAGAACATTAAATTTTACTAAGCAAAAGTGGCTCTACACATGGTAGGCCTGTTGAGAATCTCAAAATAAGTGATGTCAGCTGTTAATCACTTAAACACGGGTCAAATTCCTTAAAACAAATTGGTCTGCCTTTTGTCTTTTGAATCTTCACAATATGTTAATAGAGAAAGGGAGGCTGAAAGAGTAAACAGTCAAAACAACTTTAATAATAATGAAGCTGGGACCCCCAATATGAGCAGTACTAAAATTTAGGCATTAATGCCATTAGCTGTGTCTAAAAAACATAGCGGTAAAAGAGGTCTAAACAGGATAAAGGTACTTTTATTTTATTGCAAATTCCAGGTGTGGAAGAAAAAATATCACCTAGGGTGGGTAAAGGGAAATTGGAGCCTTTGGCTTTTAGAGAGATAAAAAGAAAAGGAACAGAAACTAGAGAGACACTTTTGGAGGGAAGAGAGACATGAGAATGGCAGGAGGGTAAAGAGTAGCCTGAGTGATCCGGCTGGGAAGAAGTCCCTTGGTGGTGGCAAGGAGAAATGGTGACCGGCAGAAGAGTGGCCGGTGTGGAGAGTGTGGCTCTGCAATAAGGTGGCATAATAAACTGGTACCTGGAGATAGCCAGGGATTTGGAAAGTTGATTTGGGATCAGCATTTTGTTGAAGTTTGAAGCACCTTGGAGAAGAGGAGTAGCTTGGAATACTAGAGGGCCAATGCCTTGATATCGGACATCTGGCCTCCAGTGGATACATTTCTATGTTACATCACCAGGTTTGTGACAGTGTGTTATGACAGTCATAGTAAAATAATACATATACATATCCAACTTCTAATATGGGGGCTAGAAAGCAAACTGACCTCCAAAGAGTAATTTGCAATGGCTAAGATTTATTCATTGTCAAAATATAAACAAATAAGATTTAAACTGGAAGAGAGCCAGGCACTGACCTGGGCACTGCCCACTGTTAATTAGTACTCTCACAACCCTTATAAGTAGGGTCCATAATAAGTAAGTGAAACTCACCTGGCAAGGCCCAAATTGGATTAAAAGGTTGCATGTGCCTTGAGAAATAACTGGAAGACCCCAGACATGACTTTCATGAAATAAACACATTTAATCAAGAGGTTAATTAGCTAGAGTAGTCTGAGGAAGTAGCCATCAAAACTGAAATATGAAGCCCCGAATTTCTACTCACCAGCTGGGTGATCCTAGTCAGGTTCTTAACCTTTTTGAACCTTATTTTCTTCACCTATTAAATGGGAAGAAGGCTGTACCTGCCTTACATAAGACTGCTGGGAGGTAGTGTATCCAGTGCTGCAAGTTCTATTCTGCAAATTATTTATGCCACAAACATGTTCATAGCTTAACTGACCGGCATGGGACAATTTTGTCATAAAAGCTAAAATAACTAGTAGACAGTTTAGAATCAACTGATGCAGCACTTCCATTTTTATTTTTTTAAAAATATGGCAGTAAGGGATCTGAATAAGCATTTCACCAGATATACAGACAGGCAATAGACATGAGAAGGTGCTCTGTATCACTTATCATTAAGGAAATGGAAATCAAAACCACAGTGAAATTCCACCTTGCCCTTGTGAGAACAGCTATTATCAAAATGTCAAGAAATAATAAATATTGGCAAGGATGTGGAGGAAAAAGAATCCTCATACACCGTTGGTAGAAGTATAAATTTGTGCAGCCTCTACAAAAAACAGTATAGAGGTTCCCCCCCAAAAAAAAAAATTGAACTACATATGATTCAGCAATCTTGCTGGGTATTTACCCACAGAACATAAAAATACTAACTCGAAAAGACATATGATTCCCTATGTTCCTTATACAGCACCACTTAAAATAGCCAAGATATGGGAGCATCTACATGCCCAACGATGGAGGAATGGATAAAGAAGGTGTGATATATGAACAATGGAATGCTACTCACCATAAAAAGTTGAAATCTTGCCATTTGCAACAACATGGACAAATCTTGAGAGACTGATGCTAAGTGCAATAAGTCTGAGGGAGAAAGACAGATACTATGTGATTTCACTCATTTGTGGGATATTAACCAAAAAACCTTTAGATTCTAGATAACAAAAAAGGTGGTAACCAGAGAGGAGGGGAAGAGAAGGGGCTGGGTATAAGGGACCAATTGTATAGTGGCAGATGAAACTTAACATTTGGTGGCAGATGTGGCAAGAAAATGTAATTCTGGAACCCATACATTGTTGTAAACTAATGTTACATCAAATATATATTTTATACACACACACACATACACATGGTACTAGAACTCACTGGAGGTGTGAACTAATATTATACACTCTACTAGAGAATGCAATCCATTTGTAAACCCTTCAGTGAACAGTCCTCCCTCCCACCTGTCAAAACCAGAAGTTGACCATATTATGGCAAACATAAAGGAGGCAGCTAGTAATACATACTAGTCTTCGAGAACATTAATTATCCATCTCAAAGGATTTTCCTCAATGCAATCTTCACAGCACTGATTCATGGTTTTATTTATCCCACAATATCAAAGCCCAAGAGAAAAGAAGGAGCAAGTTTCTCCTACTCTGCCCAAAAATGGCTTCATGATTCCTGATGAGTTTAACTTTCTTGAAAATGTTGAAATAAAATTTTGGCTTTTTGTTAGTAGAGAACATCAAATACACAGAATTTTGTTTTTTAGCTCAGAATTAGGCTTAGATGACTTGAGGAGATATCAGGTCTGAACCTGTGTTCCAGATACATACTGGCTGTTATACGGGCAACAGTGATGAGAGAGGGCAGCATTCCTTGTCTGTTATACAACAGCACAGAAGGTTTTCACCCTACAAAGCAAAGTTCAGTTATAAACATGCATCTCAGTATTTGGAAGCTGATACCTCTCTTAGTGAAAGAAGAAATGTTAGCCAAAAAGAAAATTCTGTTATTATGTCTTTCTAAATGAACATTCCTCTTTTATTTTTCATAATTTTATTCTTTTTATGGTGAAATTGCCTTATGGTCAATTAGTTTAACAACCCAAGGCTTGCGGTAAGAATTGATGGTGAATCTACGTAGAACAGCCAGGCAGACAGCAGCCACCCCATAAGCTGCAGCTATTACTGTAACACACATGCTATTAAGCATACATTAAACACCCAATAGATATTTGCTATTATTATCACCATTAGTTCAATTAAGACCCAGCTAGCCCTTAACCTATTTCTCTTGTTTCTCGAAAGCTGTGATCTTTTTTTCCTCCTAGAATAAAAGGGCCTCCTTGGAAGACAGAAATTGGTTTAAAATAAAAGCTCTCACAGTGTAGCCTAGCAAAGTCATCCAAAATACCAGGTCTCTTAAGTAATGGCAGGGAGGTGGCGGTTCTTTAAGTCTTTCACATATATTTAATAAATTATACTGGAGAAACAAACTAAATTGATTCCAAGATAGTCCCAGTACACAAAATATCACCCTTTACTTGAGCACAAGTCACTCACTGTTAAATGGGAGATTCTGGTGGGTGTAGGAAGTGAATAAGACATTATTTTCCTAAAAATAACATAGTAAAAATGAAAACAAAGTAACATATTTCTACTGCTAAGAAATAGATAGGAACTTTTGCCTTCTATGATGAATGCTGTCAAAAAAAGTGTGACTGCATTTACTTATTCTTTCTTTCCTCCATATATTTAGCATATATTGGACATTGGTTAATTCCTGTTTATTATCTAGTAGTGCAGTATACAAATAACAGCTCAGACCAGAGAGAACTGGATGGTACAGAAGGGCAATAAACGGGAAGAAGGGCTAGCTGCAGATTTCTAGGGAAAGGGCTGAACCAGATGATTCTCCCAGTGTCTTGTAGGCTAAGTTCAAGAATAGTTCCCAAGCTGACGACCACTACTAGAGAGGGAAGACAGACAAGCTGAAAGAAACTGCTTAGCAAGTTAGTGAGCATTTTGAAGGCATTTATATGACAGGCTATATTTTAGAACAGAGAAACAAGGTGGAATCCTTTTTCTCTTTTTAGATTTACATTAAAATTTTGGATATGTAAAATTATATAGACATATATGTATATAAATATATACTTACTGTAGTGGATTAAACATGAAGCCAAAGCAAAGATTCCCTGAACAAATACAGCCTCACTTCCTTCTCCAGTTCCCTCTCTCTAGTAAACATGTACCTGAAATGTAGTCAAAATTGGCAGAAGTCACCAACCAACAAGCCACATTCAAAATGTAGCTGCTGCCATCCAGGTTCCCTCAGGTTTGTACCACTGCGTGTAGCAGTTGCCACTCAAAATTCAGTTTAACAACAGGGTTTAGTTACAAGGGAATATTAACAGGGAAAACAAAAAGTCCTTAAAGCCACAAGTGGCCAGTTATCTTATCCCAGTTATCATTTTCAGTCCCAAAGGTACAAAAAACACATGTCCATGGTAATGCCCTTTGCCCCGCCAAACCTGAAGCAGGCACTCTGCAAAGTCCAGTCTTTCTCCAGCATCTTCTCTTTGCTTCTTCTCTCTCCAGTGTTCTGAGCTGCTCTGCTTCTCCAAGACTCTTCAAACTTATTCAACAAATGTTGATGCAAAAATCAGCTTTCCAAATCCCTGGCCATTGCTTTTCTGGCCACCTTGCTGCAGTGCCACTCTCCACGCCGGCTACTTTTCTTCTGGCCACCATGGCTCCTTGACACCCCAGCTCACTCTTCCAGGGGCCTTCTACCCAGCCTGGTCATTCAGGCTATTCTTTACGGGCCCACCATTCTCGTGCCTCTCCCCAAAAGTCTCTCTTCCCAGTCTCTGCTCCTTTCCTTTTTTCTTCTAAAAGCCAAAGGCTCCAATTTCCATCTACACACCCTCTTGGTGATACATTTTTCTCTTCCCCACCTGGGATTTACAACTAAGTAAAAGTACCCTTATCCTGTTTAGGCCTCTGTTTTTGAAACAGAGCTAATGGCAATGCCTAAATTTTATGAACAAATACACTGCCCATGTTGGGGACAAATGCATGCCCAATTAGGGTCATAGCTCCAAATTCTGTTGTTCAAATTACATTTGACTGGCAACTGCTATGTGCGAGTTGGTACAAACCTGAGGGAACCTGGGTGGCAGAAGCCACATTTTAAATATGCTGCTTTTTTTTTCTTTTGGCTCATTGGTTGGAGGCTTCTTCCCCTTCTACATTTTACATAGATACCTACCTATCTATGATAGAGGTTAATTTCTAAATCAAAGCACAGTAAGAGATTAATAATGATACAGGGCAGTGACACAGTTGAAAAGTGCATAGGCACCAAAATACCCTGGTGGGTAGAATCTAAAAAAACCATGAGTGAAAATGGGTAGTGGGAATAGAGGGCATATAAAAGGAAGGAGCAAGGAAAGGAAGGAAGGAGACAAGAATAGCAGACTGAGAGAACAGACCCACGTGACCTGGTCAGGGCAAGCCCCCTGGAAGAGTGAACTGGTGGTGGCAAGGAGCGATGGTGATCGGCAGAAGAGTAGCTGGTACGAAGAGTGTGGCACTGTAGCAAGGAGGCATAGTGAGCTGGTACCTGGAGATGGCCAGGGATTTGGAAACCTGATTTGTGCATCAGCAACTGTGGAAAAAGTTTGAAGTACGTGGAGAAGCGGGGCAGCTCAGAACACTGGAGAAAGAAGAAGAAAAGATGCCAGAGAAAGACTGAACTTGGCAGAGTGCCTGCTTCAGGTTTGGAGGGGCAAAGGGGCACCACTGTGGACATGTGTCTTTGTGACCTTTGGGACTGAAAATGGTAACTGGTGTAAGATAACTGGCTACTTATAGCTTTGAGGATTTTTTGTTTTCCTGGTTAATTTTGCTTGTTAATAAAACCTTGTTTTTGAACTGCATTTGAGTGGCAACTGCTACGTGTGAGTGAAGAAAGCTGGGTGGCAGAAGCTGCATTTTAAGAGGTGTTTTTCCTATAGGTTGTTGTTTGGCAGTTTCTGCCCCTTTTGATCTGATATCAGTAACAACTCATAATAAAATAGAACAATTATTACAATATACAACAGGTCTAAAATAATATTTCACTTGTCATCTCCTTATGTCATTGTTAAGTGAAAAAGGCCCTTCCCACATTGAACTGACACTTTTGTTTTATAGCATTTCATTGAAAGTGGCAGTTTCCAAGAACCTATCGAAAGCTAGAACTTACTCTAACAAATAAAGTCACATGAATGCCTCTCTTCCTCTCAAAATAACTTATACTGTACTCACCCTTTCTGTGAACTGACAATGCCTCTGCCCTGTGGCTGTAACTTTGGCAGTTCAAAGAGAGACAATAAAACCAGCACAAATTTCTTTTTCCTTCACAATTTTACAGACACAAGATTCATTCTTACTGTAGATTTTAGCAACCACACACAATTTTTTTCTTTAAGTTCAGGATTTCACCTTTTTTCACTTGAGTTAAGTGCTTCACAGCTTCTCTTTGGCATATCCAAACAGGAACGTCACTGCTCAAGCACATTGGCCATTACTCAATTTTTAAAAGGTGACTTGAACACAAATAATGCAACACTACCACAGTCAATCTTATAAGAACTGGCTATAATAAAGTGACTAAAAGTGGGCAGTGTCTTCAGTGTCCTGGTCCTGGAATGAGTCACATCTGGAATCCACACCATGAGATCCCATCACCATGCACAGAGGGGCGAGCAATGTAAAACTGATTGTTTACTTCTGGAATTTTCCATTTACTATTTGCATGTGAGACATGGAAGCAAATAGAGAGCTGGAGCTTCAGAGTAGAGGAACACCTCCTTTCTCTCTAGCCCCCTCTGGCACACTAGAGGGTGGGCAACAGCTCGTCCCTTACCTGTAACCCAGCTTCCTAACCTCTTTGGAATGTCCCAAGATAATATCACCTATTAGTAAAGATTGTTGCCCCCAAAGGTAAGTTCTCTTGTTATCATGTATCCCTCAGCATTCTGCCTGCTGCAAGTCACCTAGCTTTGCTACTTCCTCATTACATCATTGTAACATTTCCTTGCTGGGGTATATAAAGGTCATCACAACTTCATTAAAGTTGAACCTGGACATGCTTCCCAGGACCCCTGTTCTGTGGGCTAGCCTCACAGATCGCTATCAATCTGTTCCATCTCATTTTCTTCTTCATTCCACACACAACTCCTAACATTTTCAGACCCTGGTGATGGAAGGTAACTGAAACCACAGAAAACCAAACAGCAGATAAGGACAATTGACTTACTTGGGGGTTATGCCCAAAATACTCTTTCATTCTTGTCTTCCACTCTCTTTAAAATGGATTAGGTAGAATAATCTTATTCTGGTCCTAGAAAAAAATGTTGGTAAATATATTATTCTTCCACTCACTCTGAGCTAAAAGATGGTCCTCAATGCAGAAATGAAAACGTCCACTCCAGCAGGAAAACCCAAACTCTAAACTTGATTTACAGTCACATCTCTGGGCCCACTTTCTGTCTTGCCTACAGTAATGCAAGGGCAGGTCTGGAATGTGCAGCACTACCCACAATCCCTGAGCCCAGAAAGAGGCTGCAGCTCTCAAGCAGTGCATTGATGTCCACCTCAGTCATCAGCTATTTAAACAACAAGCAGTTTTCACTTGTAAATAAAACAGAACAACTGCTGCAATGGCTCCTGGAGAGCGCTATGGGCTCTTTCAATCCTCTTCCCACAAGAATGCATGAATCTCTAGAGGACCACCTCCTTGTGCCATGGGAAAGGGGGAACACAGAGCATGTTGGGTCATGTAGTTGCTTAATTGACACATGCCGGCCACTCTCTTTTAAACCTCATTTAAATAAATTATTAATATTAATATTCACAGATGTTAATATCCTGGTCTCAATCATCACCTTGCAGTTTCTGCTGCCCCTGATGATTGTCATGGGTGTCTCCTCGCTCTCAGACAAAAGTCCCTGAAGCAGAACTCACCATGGATCCATAATCTTTTTGTGGCCCATGTCTGGTTCAAGGAAATCAGTTCTACCCTCTTGCTCCAAAAAAAATCTGGGTATGAAAGGAAGTCCCCACATGGTCACCTCCATAATGCTGTCACTGGCAACTTGGAGCCAGTCCTCTGGGCCTCCAACTACTCGGACTACATTATTCCACTTTGCCCAGAATCCTCTCAGCCTTGAGGGAAGGACATAGCTGTTGCCCAAAGCAGCTCACAAATACCTCTGTAGCCAAAAAAAATTCTCACCAATCCCTCTCCTGTCCCTCCCTAATCCCTTTTTAATGCCTTTAATCTAAATGAGAAGTTCAAGCACCAGGAAATTAAGGATATAATCTGCACAAGTGGCTTTAACTTTGAAAGGGATCATATTTTCTGGCCTGAGGTTTTGGTCCTGAATTTTCAACATCTTTTTACACATATGCACGTAAATTTGTACGATTTTGGTTACTTTTTGTTTTTTAGTTTTTTTTTTTAACAAAAAAGTGATCTTTATATACCTGCCTTGCAACTTCCATTTTATGTGCCATTAAAGGGTGTTTCTTAGAGACCCTGACTAGTGCAAATGATTTCATTTCTTTACTACCCTCTTGGACATTGACATAGCCAGATGACCCTAACTCTTCACTCTAACAGCTAAGAAAGATAAACCAATTTTGCAACAAGTCAGATTTGACTTACCCTTCTTACCCCCACTTCAGGCTTGTGACATAGAGGGGATGTTTAAAGACATTTGAATGATTTTTTCCCCCTAAAAATCTACTAGACCTACTCTCCTGCTCTTCCCTATTGTCACAAATTTGGGCTACCTTCGATGATTCAGGAAAAAAAAAAAAATTATGACTGAACCACTTGCACCGTCACTCCTCATTCTGTTTCTCTCCCTGTAAAAATCACTTTTCTGACCAATGGAAAACCTTTGAAGGGCAGAAACCGCCGTCCTCTTAGACTCGCCACGGCTCCTACCATGAACTCCAGGCCGAATTCCTTAATCAAACCAGTATGCAAATTTAACGGTTATGGCCGCTTGTTGCACCGCCAAGCGGTAGGGGGCGATGCATGCCCAAGTGGGGGCTTTGGCCGTCCGTGAAAGCCGCTCCCGCCGCGCACGTCTTTACGTAGACGTAGGGGGCGGAGCCGTCCTGTGCGCGGTGACTGGCGGCGACACTGGCGGCAGCTGGAAGCGTAATAGTGCGGGTCGCAGGCTTGGAGAACTTCAGAGGCGGCGGTGGCGCGGGCGACGACGACAACAGCTGGAGCGGGCCCTTGGGTTGTCGCTCACCATGCCGACCGTGGAGGAACTTTACCGCAACTATGGCATCCTAGCCGATGCCACGGAGCAAGTGGGCCAGGTAAGTCCCCTAGCGGCCTGCAGGGCCCGTGGCTCCAGGGCCTCTGGGAAGCGCTGCCCGGTGGAGCCGGGGCTGCCGCCTCGCCCTCCCGCGGGCTCCTCTCCGGGGGTGTGGGCTCCGCAGCGTCTCCTGGGGGAGCGCGGTCGCTGGGTCCCAGGCTTCTGTGTGTCCCATTAGCCCGCCTTTCTTCTCTCCACGGCGTTTCCCACCCCAGCGTCTGCAGACTTGCTTTCTCTTTCCCTCCTTTCTCCCTGTTCGGCTGCGCCCACTCCGCCCAAGATTGGTGCAAAGAGTTCTGGATGGGATGTTCTCCAGAGGTCAGAAATCTCTCCCGAGGCACAGTTTTTCTCTCAATTCAGGAAAAGTGCGGTAGGAGGCGGGTTGGTGGGAAGCAGGGGGAGGGACCGGGCCCTCGGGTGCAGACTTTGGCGAGGCCCCATGATTTTCATTGATTCGGCCCATTTTTCCAGCGCCCATCGCGCACGCCGAGGCGCGTTGGCAGGCGTAGGATAGAGGCCAGGATAGAGACGGGCCCTTCCTGGGAATGTGCCCTTCGTGAGGAAGGCCAGGGCTGGCTAAGAAAGACGGGGCTTTGTTTTCTGCTGGAAATAGAACCCGCCGGTGTGTCGACGGGAAAGGAGAGGGTCCGGCTGGAAAGAGGATTGTCTGGCGAGAGCTAGTCTCGACCGTGTTTGTTCCAGACTTGCAGTTTCGTTGCCTTTGACTCGTTCATACAGATCCTTGCTGCTTTTTGAGCTTTCGGGTACTCGAGGACGTTGAAGTGGAGGTGGTGTTGAGTGACTGTGTCTTAATGTTTTCTGGAACAAGAACCAGGGTCTTCCCGGGTCATCTTGTTCACTCTTTTAGAGATCCCTGATCCTTTATAAGAGCTTGCAACGCCATGTGATTCTTCCACTTACCCCCACCCCTTGGAGTAGGAAGTAGACCATCCTGGAATCTAATAACACCTTGGAAGATACTTTTGACTTCCTGAGAACTCACATCCAGAACTCTTTGCTACAATTGGGGGGGGAGGGAGGGGAGGGGTGAGCGCCACCAAAAAGGGAGAAAGGAGGGAAAATCTATCACCCGTGTGGCACATGTGTAAAAACAGTACCCACGTGTGTAGCTCAGGTAGAACCTTTCTGATCTGAACAAAACAGTGTTTGTTGTGGAAGCCTGGCTATATACCTGTTACGAGTATCCCATGATTTTCCTTGTCTGCATCTTTTGGGAGAGGAATTTTGACATTGTTGGTGATAATGATGCCTTGAAAATCTGTTGTAAATGTACACAAGATGTAAGGTCTGGTGAATGTGAAGGAGAAATTTTCTACATATGAAAACAAGGTGGAATAAACTATGGCCAATGGTCGTTAGATTTGGTTATTGTTTCTTAAGGGAACTTTTTTTTTGTGTAGTTTTTCTGTGACTTTGTTGGGGAAGACTCTAGCAAACTGTTCTAGCTAAGATTGATTTTGTTACACGGTAATATTGGGTCAGTAATTCTCAGTTTGTAGATGGGTACCTCTCCCAAGGAGGTATACTGGGATCCAGGGAAACTTTGAAATCCCGTGGGTAGTGCTGTCCGGTAGGTTGTGCTGTCCGGTAGGTCGTGCTGTCGATATGCCCACCCTTAATTTTTTCTGGACTATTGAAAAGTTGATCGCCTTCTCCTTAGTGTGTGTTAGGGCAAACAGAAACCAAACTGAAGTTTATACACCATGATTAACTGAGAGTAGGTTGCATTGCTTTTTTACATTAACTTTAATCATAAATGCCAGATTAGGTTGATCATTTTCCCAAGATGTCAAAAAAATGTCTTCTATGGTAAAAATCTGTTATTAATTTAGGGAGTTGGTGAGAAACAGGGGTGGGGTTTCCTGCACACTTCAGTGGCTCCCCATGATTCCACCATTTCATACATTGAGCGGTTCTCAGGCACTTCAAAGGCGCAGGAGATACAGGATAGAAACACTGGTGCTCTCCCAGAGTGTACCTTTAGTGAGCAAGATGGACCAGTGATAAATAAGGAAGAAAAGGTGGTGGTGGTTGTTGCCTATCAAACTGCCAGATGCTAGAATTTTAGCATAATTCCCTGTAGTTGACTGCATAGGACTTCTTCCATGACACTGTAATGATAGCTATCAAGCAACTATGCATAAGTGTAAAGGTCCTGTCATAAAGAAGTATAGTAGTTTGCTCAGCCTCTAACAGGGAATTCTGGGAGAACTGAAGGTGGACTAAACCATGATGGACTAAATCTGCTCTTTTGTGTAATACTTTTGGAGAAAATGGTTTAAGTTGCTCAGCCAAAAAACAAAAAAATACAGTGGATAAAATATAGGATGCTGCTTGTGAATTCAAACTAACAGAAACAAGAGGCAACTTAATAGAATATTGTTCACATTTTTTTAAAGGAGAGAAAATAATATTTACATTCTTAGTGTAGCAAAGCCTGACTTTTATTACGTTAATTTGAGATTTGTAATCAAGACTTAAAACGTTTCTTGGCGGGTATCTATCTTAGTCTAGAAATTTTCTAACCTGTATTTTGAATTTAACCTTGCCTAAGGGGTGATTACAACAGTTACTCATGTTGAGGCCATGAAGGTAAGAGCTCTCATCTGCTGTTGTCGGTAGTAGACAGAGCAGTGCTTTCTAAGTACATCGGAATAAACACAAGTCCCTGAAAGTTTTATCAGCTGGTTTTTCTCAAGCCAACTAAGTCTTCTTTTTGGACCTCCTTAACACTATTTATTCATTAACAGTTACTTCATTTGTATTTTATTTCCTGTGCGAATGCTTCTTATTTCCTCACTCCATTATCAAGGCTTGGGGTTAAGGATTAAATCTTTCATCTTTTTTCGTTTTCTTATTTCTCTTCTTGAGCTGTACCTTGCCTTTCAGTAGACATTTCTTCCTCAAAGTTGAAAAAATAGATTGAAAGAAGAAAAAAATATGTATACCTAAACAACTGTATATGGGGTTACCTGTTTATCTCTTAGGAATAAACAGGGAAACTACACACATATTTAAGCTATGAGCATATATTTTCTGATAAATAAATTGCAGGTGATAAATTCTAAGCAGAGCATTAGTATCTCAAAACCTTGCAGTTCTTTGTTACCTTTCATCCTGTAGCTTCTGTCATCCACATACTTGGGCAGCTTTCTTCAGGTCTCTTTCCTCGGCTGTGGAATCTTTGCCTCCCTCGCCCTCTCTACCAAGGCCTCCTAACTGACGTAACAGAGCAGGCCGTATTCCACCGTTACTTTAAGATTTGGTTCGGATTTTTATGAACTTACTTAATGTTAAGATTTAGTTCTTTATTTTATATCATGTAGACAAATAATTTTTTAAGTTTGAAAAGAAATAGCTAACACCTGTTAAAGGAGTGCAGCAATTAAGCTAATCAAAGGTCAGTGTAATGCCTAAACTCAGCGTTCCCTTGATTGGGACTACACTAACTCTTCAGGGTGGGAGAAAGTAAGCTTTACTGACATACATCCTATGAAGCAACCCTGTCTTAGTGCCTGTTTTTGTATGATTAAGCAAAATTACAGACCAAGTTCATTATTCCTTAAAAATATGTAGCGGTATTGACAATAATTTAGTGTTAAATATAAACTAGATATATTGAGCCTGAGGAAGAAAGTACTATAGCTTAACTTACCCATTTTCTTTTTATCTTTCTTGAAAAATATTTGTTGAACCATATCCTCTCTGCTCTAAAATAATGGTTGTTTTGGTTTTTGTTAGTGACAACTCAAACATGACTTTACCTGCCATGTCACTGACCATATGCAGATTTTTATTTTAGCAGTTACTATCACATGTAATTGCTGAGTGTGTATGTAACTGTTGAGTGTGGATTAAATTGTAGTTGTCACTTTACTTAAAAATAGGGATTTTTGTAAATTTATATTTTTAGATCTTAAAAGCACACAGACATGAAGAGTTTTAGAAATGCCTTAGAAGTATTTACATTTAAAGCTTCTTACTAGGATCACAAGTTTACTTATCTCACTGATAGGTACCTCTGTTCAAAAGGAAAAACTAAGTGATAATGTGCAGTATTTGAGATATTGTGGTTACAACTGTCACTAAATCTCTAATTACTAAAATGTCATTTCTGTTTTGCTTTGTACATTAAAAAGCATAAGTAGTGCCTGTTTTGGGGAGAGTCTGTAAGAAAGCCTTGTCCTTTTACTATTTAGTTAAGGCATCACTCTGCTAAACTAACATGGGAGAATATCATTATTTTGCATTATATAAAGAATAGTTGAAGTCTTTAGTAATGTCTGTGAAATTATGGCAAAATTGATACCTACCAGTGGTAGAAACTTCCATTTCTAGTCTATCTGTTAAAGTGTCCTAACTTCCCAAAGGACTTACTGCATTTGAGATGTAACATCTGGAACCTATATTTAGGACTCACATTTTTTACCTTTTGTGTTCCTAAATCTGACAGGCTTTTCTCCCCTCCCCACCCCTTTGTTTATTAAGATCTCGGAACAGTAATTTAAAACAGTAGAATTAACAAAACTTGGTATTCAGCACGTGTCTTGATTTTTATAGCCCCTGAAAAGTATATCCAAGTCCTGAATCTGTGTGTAGCTGTAGACAAGTTATTTCACCTTTCTTAGTCTTGGTTTTCTCATCTGAAAAACAGGAATAGTGGGAGTGACCTTTAAGTCACAGGATTATCTTGAGCATACACACAAGGTAGTCTTGGTCTTGGTTACTAGTAGGCTTTCAGCAATTGTTGCTAATGACTCCTTTTAATTCTATTCCAGATTTTTTTTCTTGACAAGCGGGTGACTTATTGCAGGTATAATTCCAGACAATGTTAAGGAGTCTCTTCAAAGGGATTTATAAGTAAAGATTTAAATTTGAGATAAGGGAAACTGGATTGTGATATCCTGCAAAAGGTTGAAAAAAGAAAAAAAAAGGTAATGAATTCTGGCTAGAAGATGGTTTTTGAGAATTCTACATTAGATATTTAAGCATGATCAAGTCACAAACTTGATAGTAATGACTAGAATAAAGAGTTGCTGCATCAACAAACTTACTTGCTTTTTCTCCTAATATTGAGCCATTTCCCCTTTTCCATAATTCACAAATGACTCGGGCAGGGAGAGGGGCTCTTAAGTGGTAAAAAGGTAGGTGTCCAACCCAAGCAATAAAACTCCAAAACTCAGCCCTAGTTCTTAGCTGATGTAAAATTATATTAATGTAAAACAAGTTTGTTTAGCTTCCCATCCTTCAAAATTGTGGGTTTTTTTTTTTTCTTTTCTTTTAAGCATAAAGATGCCTACCAAGTGATTTTAGATGGCGTGAAAGGTGGTACAAAGGAAAAAAGGCTAGCAGCTCAGTTTATTCCAAAATTCTTCAAGCATTTTCCAGAATTGGCTGATTCTGCTATCAATGCACAGTTCGACCTCTGTGAGGATGAAGACGTGTCGGTAAGTTTATGACTAGTGCTTTCAACAAGTTTGTGGATGTTTCTCTTACCATTTCCAGACTTTTTCTGTGGGCAGCTAATGGTACCAGTCATATCAGTGCACAGTAAAATTCTGCAGTATGATCTGGCAGAAAGCCATACCAGAGATTAAATCTGGATTTGAGAAAAAGTTACTTACTCTCACCACCTTTCAATTGTGAAAAAGGCATAAAATCATTTCTTTTCCTTGTCAATTATCCACTGTTAAAATAGACTGTAGTTTGTATCTTTTCCATATATTGTAATATAGTTTGTAATTGAAATTAATGTTTTCAATTTATACTCACTCAGATATTTGAAGTATGAAAGTATCACATCATAAAATGTGTACTTTTTTCATCACCACTAAATATTTCTCATGGCAAAAAAATAATGCATGTGATTAATAAAGAAGAAATTTTCCCTTGGAACAGAATGAATCTGTAGAATTTTTAACATCAGCTCCTGTATTTTCACATAAAATTAGTGAATTACAAACATTTCGTGCAGTTTGATAACTCTAGCTCCAGTACATTTTTATGTTAAACTTAATACATCAAGACCATGTATTTAGAATGAAGCACATACAGTGTGGAGTAGATAATACTGAAAATTCCAGAATATATAATTACTGATAGGACATTGTCACTGTAACTGTCCTTAAGGGGCGCTGTGTTATATGCTGAAAGATAGTAAAAACCCCAACAATTGTATATGACCATTGTATATAATCTCAAGACTGTTCACTCCCAGCAGTGCTTAACAGTCCTTTCCACCATATTTTTATTTCGTGAGATTCAATATTAAATTAGAGGAAATTATTTCTAAACTGTCAGAAATCTCATGTTTTCTATTTTTGTGACTCGTATACCCCCTAATTACAATTTCTCTGTAGTTCTAGTTTTCTTTAAAGGTTAGGGTTGTGTTTATTGATGATAACATTTTGGTTAATTTTTTCCTTGAAATCATATCCAGATTCGACGGCAAGCAATTAAAGAGCTGCCTCAGTTTGCCACTGGAGAGAATCTTCCCCGAGTGGCTGATATACTAACACAGCTTTTGCAAACAGGTATGGAATTGTATTATTATCTTTTTATCTAAATATATTGTGTCTTAATTAGTTATTATTAACAAGTTTTTTTCCTTTCATGAAGATACTGCTGCCTCTGATAGAAATTAAAATTCTTTCTCTTCTCATTCAGTAGTTTGAAGTTTAATGGCTTATAATTACCTCGTTTTTGAGGTGGTTTTGTTTCCAGTGCTGTTTATTAAAACCATTATGACTGGATTCTTTGAGGGATTTTGATGCATCATAATTCTTCCCCCAGTTTCCTATAGTTTTTTAATTGTGCCATCTTAACATTCAAACATTCCAGGTCAGGTTCTCTCCCCTAAATAAGGAAGATGTATTTTCTTAGTCCCTGAGAGAAATCCTTAGTTATAGCTCCTCAATGTAATCTGTGAGAAACAGTATTGAATCTTAAGTTTGAAAAAGAAATAGAAGCTCTTTTTCATTCGTTTCATACTTTGTACCACTTTTTCTCTGTCTAGATGATTCTGCAGAATTTAACTTAGTGAACAATGCCCTGTTAAGTATATTTAAGATGGATGCAAAAGGTAAGCCCACTTGTGAATTGTGCTTAGTGTCTTTTAAAAAAATGGAGAGGTTTGGTGTTATTCATTAAGGATAGTCTGGGACTCACCCAGGATCAATTTCATAAAAATTCTAAGTGTTCTAAAAAAAACTGTTAGGCTCAAAATGTTTGTGACTCAGAAATGTAGCAGAAATAATTGCAAAAATGGACCAAACTTTTCCGTTAGAATCTATTGGGAAAACTCCCTTTGCCACATTAAAAAGAAAATTCTTTCACATTACCTGCATTTATAATTACTGTTAATGGTAGAAAAGTCTTGCACGACTGACTCAGAATCTAAACAAAGCAAATCATCATTGTTAAGGTTGGGACTTTTGAATTTTTAAACTAATGACTATCAAGGATATTTATTAATTCACTTGATAAATGATATAAATTGGGTTAAATTAAAAAAAAAACTTTGACATGGTATAGATTGAGTTAGAGTTGGTATAGAGTTGCTACATACAACTATTTTGTTTTGCAGGAACTTTAGGTGGTTTGTTCAGTCAAATACTTCAAGGAGAGGACATTGTCAGAGAGCGAGCAATCAAATTCCTTTCTACGAAACTTAAGACTTTACCAGACGAAGTCTTAACAAAGGAAGTAGAAGAACTTATACTAACGGAATCCAAAAAGGTAGGCTTTGGTCATCATTTAGTAAAACTTCTCTAAAGCAAAAGACATTTGAAATTGACTGTATTCATCCATGTCACGCACAAATTACATGGTACGCATAAGTAAGAATCACCATATGGAACTTTAAGCTTTTCTTAGGTAGTATTTTGAACTTATGGTCACTTGTGAAGATGAATCAGTGTTTGTTTAAGGGAATGTTACATTGAAATTCTTTGTAGTACTAACCTCAAAATTCATGCATTCTTCAAAATTTTGTAAAGTCACCGCCTTTAGAAAATTTTTCCATCCACTCCCTAATTTTACAATATTTTCCAGCCGTCATCAAGATTGTTTCAGAGTAAAAATGAAATCACATTTAAATGCCCATCCTACCCCATAATACATTGTGGGTTCAAGAGACCATGCTTATTGATCTGTACTCCCAGGATCTAGCCCCATTACAGATGCTAAGCTAGTCAAAATAAGTTACAATTTTTCACTTATGAAGTCCCAAGTTAGGGAATAATTTACTTTTTCCATATGTTTAGGAAAAATCAAGTTTCCCTAATGGCTTCACTCACTTGCTTTCTGATAAAATTTCTGGGGTGGAAAGGAAAAGGAGCAACTCTGGCTGGGAATATCAGCAGCTCTGACTATACCCCAGCTAGTAGTCAGGTGGAATGTGTCATGATTACTTACTCCTTTGACCAATGAACAGAAAGACTTAGATCCATCAATATGGAACACTTAAAATAAGACTTGCATGGTCTTCTGCTTAGTATATAATTCCTTATTAACGTGACTAAGGCTGCTTTTAAATGTAGAAAACTGAAGATGATTTAACAGTTCACTGTGGAACTTCCATTCTTTTTTATCCCCATGACCCTCAAGCAGTCTTTTTAGACTTTTTCTTTAGTCACTCTCCCATGAAATTTTAATCCCATAAATATACTGCATATTAGTTTATGTCCTGTATGGTATATCTGTGCTTTATATGTTAAAAAAGCATTAAAGCTTTATAGCAACCAGATTTTGCCATAATAGCACCCACTGAGAATGGATAGTTTACTCCATAGCTAGATTAAATGAAACTAGAAGGTGGTCTCTCATCAGTATTTCAAAATTATTAATAGTGACTGTTAGCTTTATAGCTAAAGTAAATTTGATACACTGTTTCAATATTGATCTTTCCTATTTAAATGATAAAGATGTTATTCTGTATTGTTTCTTTCCAGGTCCTAGAAGATGTGACTGGAGAAGAATTTGTTCTGTTTATGAAGATATTATCTGGGTTAAAAAGCTTACAGACCGTGAGTGGGAGACAGCAGCTTGTAGAGTTGGTGGCGGAACAGGCTGACTTGGAGCAAACCTTCAATCCCTCGGATCCCGACTGTGTGGACAGGCTACTCCAGTGCACGCGCCAGGCAGTCCCACTTTTCTCTGTGAGATCTTTGTTTTTTTATAGCTGATAATTTGTGACCCCATAAGTATTCTGTATTGGTACACATTCACTTGTGCACGCTCCTCAAACCTTTATGTAGAAGTAATAGGTGAGCATTTACTTTTTGGAAGCAGGCTAGTTGGTGACCAAGGGTCAAGAAATTTCTTTCAAGTCTTGCTTAGAGACTTATAAGGTTTTTGAATTTTGCATGATTTATGGTTTGAGTTTCTGAAACACTTGGTTTAGTAATTTATCTTTAAAAAGAATATTTCTAATAGATTACTTTCATGCTTGCTTGACCTCTAGCTTTGTGCTATCAGACCATGAGTCCTTTGAGGTGTGGGATAGCATAATTGGAAAAACACCATATAAAATAGCTGTCCTTTTTAGGAATGTTTAATATGAAATTCAGTGTTAAAATTTCTCCCAAAATTTGACATGCGAATCAAGGAAGAGTTCAAAGATAAATGGTTCTCCAAATTATTTTGCTACAAGTGTATATTATCTACCAAGGTTCTCTAGGTTGTATACCATATTATATTTGTAGCTACATTACTTGATGCTGTGGCACTCAGCAATTGTTGAATGACAATTACATTCAAGATACCACTTTTTTGACAGCTCACTATTTGAATTTTTACAGAAAAATGTGCATTCCACAAAGTTTGTGACTTATTTCTGTGAGCACGTTCTCCCTAACCTCAGTTCCTTGACAACCCCAGTGGAAGGTCTTGATATACAGTTGGAGGTAAGAGAAAAATAATCTGCATTTTCGTATTTTAACATAAAAATGCAAGCCACTAACTTAGATATTCTAAGTGAAAAGATCTATTGATGGCTAAGTAGTAATCTACCCCAAGATTGATTGCATAAGGATGCTTTATGGATTTAGTGAGTTTGCTACATAGTAGGAAAGGATTGCTGATAGTTTTCACCAAAGTCCCTCAGTACTCTTAGAACCTGATAGTTTAAGTAAGGGTTTAATTCATGACAGTTTCTATCTCTTTTTGTAACTGATAGGATCAGATTTAAATTGGGTTAACACAAATTATTCCTTATCTCTTTTCCAATAGAATTGGCTGTTCCTATCATCCTATCACAAGGAGACTGATGGGTCTTTGGAATAATTAAGGAAATCCCTAAACTTATTGCCATTTTGAGCTTCCTTGTTCTGCCAGGGATTCCCACTATGTTATCTCCCTCTCCTTTTCTCTTTTATAAATGTTTTCTCATATCTGTTCTTCTAAATAAGTTTTCCTCTTTCTACTTGGAAAAAAAAAGGGGGGGGGCTGACTACTCTGTATTACAGCTGTAATGTACATACAGTTGTTCCAAGCATGTGCAATAACTTACATTTGTTTATCTCCCACGTTTAACCCTATTCTTAGTATCCCCAAAATGTGGAACCTGATTGAGAAAGGCCTTTAATGATTGGTAAATGGAGCTTAACATTGAATGCAGGTGTTTCCCACATCGGTCATTAAGATAAAAGAGTCTCACTATGCACTGTCATTTGCTCCTCATGTCATGGATTTGGCCTTTGGAACTGGAATAAAACAGAGATGAAACTCAGGAATAGTAACAGTCACCAGTACTTTGAGTTAGAATTCATAGACTGAATTTAATAGCAGTGAGACCTACTCTCTAACTATAGTAAATAATTCTTTACTATTAAGAGTTCTTTCTCAATGTCCCTTCCTTGTATGTTATTAATATGTAGCTAGAAGTGTCATGTATTTTTTTTTTCCTTCTCACAGATATATTGAATCATAAGATCTGGGTCTCCCCTGCCTCTCACATACATTGTGACTTTGCCAAGTCACACACAATCTCTCTTAAACTTCAGTTTCCTCAACAGTGAAGTCAATATAGGGCTACATCTCTAATTTTTTTCTGGTATAAATTCTATAAAAGCATACTTGAGAAATAAGTGGTCTAAACTATTTATGTGGAATCATGCTTATAACCATTGATGATTTGAAAAATAATACTAATAAAATTGTTTTAGGTACTGAAACTGTTGGCAGAGATGAGCTCATTCTGTGGTGACATGGAAAAGCTAGAAACAAATTTAAGGAAACTGTTTGATAAGTTATTGGTAAGAACTTTTTCTTATCTTGTTGTTTCATAGTCAGTATATAGAAAGTCCAGTAGTGTAGGATTAATTTCGAGATTATGAAAGAATAAATCTAGCGAGTGTTATATTAGCATCCCAGTTCATGTTTACTTTTTTTTTAATGACCTGTTTTAATCTTTGGCCCTTTCTTCTGTTATTGATGCTTTGCATAAACATAGTGCAGGACTTGTGATAATAAGTCTAATATTCCTTTATCTGGCTGTTTTATATTTGCTGTGGGACACTATCCAGATTGCTGCCCAAGGCCAAGCAATGGTCACCAGGAAATAAAAGTCATTAAAGACGTAATTGTAGAGAAAACAGGCCATCTGACAAAATTATTAGCACCAAGTGAAATTTTCTTGCTGAATGTGAGCAGTTAAATAACTGACACAGTACTAAGCACTAGGCCTATGGCTTTAGTAAGATCATCCAGCATTTTGTGGTCTCCCAGATCCTGAATATCTACTGGACTATTAACACTGATAGTGAATGCCTTTTATAGTATGTTGGATTTAACAAAACTAATACTTAAAATAGTACAGGTCAGTATTCAGAGAAGATTTTTGGAATTCGTATAATATGATGTTTAATAGCATCAACTTCTGACATCAAACCTAGATTGAATCCTGTCTCTTCCACTTAGCGATGTTTTCACCACAAGAAAGTTACTTCAGTTCTCAGCACTTCTTTCCTTCATTTCATAATTATCTAATAAACATTGGTTACATTCATTGTCATTGTTAATTGTAATAGCACCTATTACAGTTTAATATGGAGGTTGATAGGCTAGATCATTGATCCAATAGATAAAAGATATCTTACCTGTCTATTGGATATCTTGCGTAAAAGGATATCTGATCTTGGTAGTTTTTAATGCTTCTCGTCTTATAAGCGTGTTCTATAATTTGCTTGAGCATTTTTTTTTTCAAAGTTGAAGGTATTTATTTGGTTTGGTTTTGTTTTTAATTTTATTTTTTTATATTAAATACTTTATATATTTTACATCTTTGTAATCCCCTCAGTTGACCCACCACCTATCCTCCCTGACCATTCCCACCCTCTGAGCGTATAATTAGAGTACTTAGTGCAGTTTGCAAACATCTCTACATATTTATCTTTAGGAATACATGCCTCTACCTCCAGAAGAAGCAGAAAATGGGGAGAATGCTGGTAATGAAGAACCCAAGCTACAGTTCAGTTACGTGGAATGTTTATTGTACAGCTTTCACCAGTTGGGCCGAAAACTACCAGATTTCCTAACAGCCAAACTGAATGCAGAAAAGCTCAAAGATTTCAAAATAAGGTGATGTAAAGATGATGTGGCCCAATCTTTGGCGAAGGTGATAACTATTCCTGGGCATTGTTTCTGTTTTACTGGGCTTACTCCCCGCCCTGCCTTGCCCCAGTGGAACAGAATAGACAATTCATAAAACAGAAATTTGTATAAATACATTATAGCTGTGGCATAACCAGTTCATGAGGGAGAATGAAATATTTAAAAATGGGACTGGCTTTCCACCATTTACTGGGCAGATTTCCTGACTTCTCTAACCCCCTCAGGTTTTGCTCAGTGGTTAAATTTAATGGTGAGAGCGCCTGCTTCTTGAGTTGTGAGAGTACAAGAGACAGTAAATGTACCATTTTGAGAATAGTGCCTGGTACATCTAGAATATTCAGAAAACTGTAGCTCAGTTGTTACTTACATAGTGACACTACAGGACAAGTCATGAAGAAGAGATAAAAGAGGTGTTCCTCAAAAGACAGTTTATGTTGAATCATTCCATTAACAAAGTCATTCTTAAGTTTGGAAATACTTGGCCACTAAATCATCTGTAACTTCCCTTTGCTCTTCAGTAAAACAAAGATTTAATGCTTGGTGAAACATTTGATGGAGCAGGCAACTTAAGAAATTACTCTAAAAATAAAAAGCCAGTACCAGGTTGTTAAGCAGAGTTTCCAGAAGTCAGCAGGATGGAGTGCTGGTCCACCTTTCTTTACACATTATCTGAAACAAACTTGAACAGAGATTACTCAGGACCCTTTGATACTTACATGAGTTTATAATAAATTCTCAAGTCTGTGGTTTCGTTTTACTTTTAACTAGGCCCTAAGAGGTGCAAAAAGGTCAAGCACTGTCTCTTGTTAGCAGGTAAACATGCAGAGATTAAATTATGGATTAAAGAGAGTAGACCTTCATTTAGCCCTAGAACAGAATAAAACCCAGGCTACCTACTTCTAGTCCTTGGGTGTTTCACTTTAATTTAAACACATACCTTGTAGGTTAGATAAGAAGGTTCCCTGGCACAGTACTAATATCTCCCTTGGCACATTTAATGTGGATATAAAAGGAAAACTGCTTTTATTTTACTTTTTTGTGTCTTTTGTGATCAGATATTGAAGATTTTCTTTAAATTCTCGGAATTTTGGTAAAGGTCATTTCACTACAGTAGACTCTTTGAATTTGTAAATAGTTGAAGTGATGATTTTCTAATGAACAAATATTTTCTTCATTTAGACTGCAGTACTTTGCTCGAGGCCTGCAGGTTTATATCAGACAACTTCGCTTGGCTCTCCAGGGCAAAACGGGCGAGGCCTTAAAAACAGAAGAGGTAAGAATACTGGGTCACATCTCAAGGAAATTAGTATGTAATCACCCTGTTTATTACAGATCAGACTGAATTCATACTTTGAAATGTAATGTTCAATTGTATGTGAAGTCTGTTAAAGATGTGTTAAAAGGTTGTGTTCATATTACTTGGTTACATTTTATTGTTTAAATGTCTTCATGTTTCTAATTTTTGCAAACAAAGTTTGTTCTTAGACACATACCAATCTTCCACTGGGTCTCAGCCTATTTTAAATAGTTGCTTGATGGTTGTGACATTTTTAATTCTACCTTTCTGAAGACCCATTATTTACATTTAAAAAAGATTAGGCTGTCTATTCTATATCTAACTACATGTGTGTTTATGTTGGGATATTTGGTTTTCTCTGTTCTCGCCTTTTTGTGCAATCTTCATCCTGACCACAATAAAATACTTTTAATTTCTTGGTTTTTTTCTTCAATTTAAACTATTTTAATACAAGTCCTTCGTACACATGACCTGCCCCTTACTCATTATCCAGGTAAATTATAGATAACATTTCAATATTGTAACCTGTCAAGGGGACATAAATACTGTTTTTTTGTCATCTGTACTCTGATTTAGAGGTCTGAACTGGAATAAGTATTATCTGTAGATGTGAACCAAGAAATTCTGTAACTAAATGTGATTTTGGAATAGAAGTATAATACTCCAATTCCTCATGTAAGGGATTGTGCATCACAATAGTTATAGCCATTTAACTTAAGTTTTGTTTTCCTCTTGTAGAACAAGATTAAAGTTGTTGCACTGAAAATAACTAACAATATCAATGTTTTAATCAAGGTAAGTCTCCTTTCTCTCCAAATTCTCCCAGTTCTTCCAAAATGCAAGAAATTTATCATATTTTTTTCTGTGATGATACTGTTTAAGGGAAGATGGCATTACATTCCAGATGGCCTTTTATAATACTTGTGTAGGTATCACAATGTCATATATTGTACTGACTATAATTTTTGTAACTAATATGAAATTATGTACTTTTATTAAATTTAAATGTTATTGCAGAAGATAGTACAAAGAAAGAAAAGCATGTACATTGCTATAACCCATAGCAGATATATTTAGAACTCAAATTCTACAGATTTAAGTTCTTGTGGTTTTAATGCTAGTGAATTAAGCTCCTTTTAAATAACTAGTAAAACCTTCTTTTGCTTACAGTAAGAATGGATAGTCCTCTGTGGCACATGAAATCTCGAGTGGGTTTTTTGTTTGTTAGCATTTCCATATAATAAATTGAGAGTTTTCTGTGCTGTAAGCTAAGATCTTCCTTACCTTAAAGCCATTAAGTACGTATTGGTTCTATTTTCCTTTCCAAGCATCTACTAGTCTAAACAATAATCTCACAGAGAATGAAGAATCTCAGTAGAATAACAACTTTATTACTATAAATTAAGTTTTGTCGCCAGATGGACTAAAGAAATAATATTTGAAACATCTAAGCACAAAACCTGACAGTAGTAAAATTGAGGTTAGATGTTTGACTTAAAACTAATCTGGTAAGAAAATCTCATCTCCTCTGGAAATCTTTGTAATAGTCCACAAATGTTTGAACAGATGACTAGGCTACATTTAGCAGATAAAGATATTACTACCCAACACATGCGATGAGAAAGTTTTCCTGTTTGGAAAACTCTAGTGATTTAAAGATGACTATAGTAGAAAAAATGTTTAAGGGAACATGGTAAAAAGGGCCAGCAACCAGTGTATAGAGTGCTTTATAAAAATCCTGCAGTATTTTTTAAACTGAATAGAAGTTGTGACATAGTCGGTTCCGTTTTAGGGAATCCACAGGGAAGAAAGAAAACGTGCTGTGGCTCATCCTTGCCATTTCTTCAGTCTTTGTTCTTTAGCCAGATTCATCAAACTTCACAACCTAATTTCACTTTCATTTTAAAATCTTAATCCTCCAACTTCCCATTGTCACCTGATGAAACATGTTAAAACTAGAGGCCTTACCTGTCCCTCTTTCTGATGTCCTTTTTTTTTTTTTTTAATTTTTGTTATTTTAGTCAACTTTGGTGAATGTTTTTTGGGATACCTCCCCCTCCTTCTGGCACCCCCTCCATTCTCTCTAACCCCTCTCTTTGTTGTTTGCTAGTCTGTGTTAAGTCCATTAGTCTCTTTCTCTGTCCTTTCACTGGTGAAGGACTGTGTTCTTGGGACCAGGCGAACTGTGCTGATAGGTTTTCATTGTTAACTGTGTGTTGGGCAGCCAGTCTATATTTATTTGTGGTCTGTACGTGTTTTCTCGTTGCAGATTGTCTTCTCCAATCCCTTCTCTGTTGTTCTGCCGTTTTACCTTACTGTTCTGGTGTCAGGTTTAGAGGGTCTCACCCCCAGCCAGTGTCAGTGAAGAAGTTTCTCTGTGAATACAGGTATCTGTGAATGGCCGTTGTAGATCATCTCCTCTGCCTCAGTTTGCAGCTTTGCTTTGGGGCCAATGCCCCCACTCTTTGGCCTTCTTCTCCTCTCCCATGGGTAGGGAGGGGCATCTTGCTCACCTAAAAGGCATCTCCAAAATGAGGTCTTTGCTCTTTCTGACCTGGTGAGCACATAGGTGCGCTTGATGACATCGTGTTTCTATAGTTGTTTCTCCCGTCTTGCATGCATTAGTCTCTCAATAGTCCATCTCCTGTGTCCAGCTCAGACTTGTGGGCTGGATTTTATCTGGTCCCTCACCCCTACTGTGATGGAGTTTGTATTATGTATGTTCTTCCTCCTCCTGAAGATTATTAGCTGGAGTGAGAATGAAGGAAGGGGCATTCCCTCCCTCCTTCCCCCGCCTACACACTGATACCTCCGTGCGTGGGGGTGGGGCCCGGATGACGGAGCATGCTTTGTCTCTTTCCTTAGTTAATAACATTATAAACTGAATCACTCCCAGCTAGAAATCTTGAACATTTGATCTAAAAACTTTATATTGGACTTATATGATGGATATAGGGAAAAACAAATAAGAAAAAATGAAAACAATGGAACTGAACCATGGAGCGAGAAAGGAGGAGGGGGAAGAAGGTGGGGGAGGTGAAGAGCATAAAAGATCGGGATAGTTAACAAATGTTAGTGAAGTAGGAAAGTCCCGGGGTACAATAATGGAATAATGTAATATAAATATACATATATGTGCAAAAAAAAAACCCACACAGAAAAATGGGAGATGGAGTGACTGGAGGGACGATATGGAGGGAGGGAGGAAGAGGGATCAATTAATGCACAATTGTGACAAATCAATAAAATGAATTTTAAAAAATAAATAAAAATTAAAAACTTTATATTGGCTTAGTTACCTGCAATTGTCTGGTATAATGACTTAAGTTTCATACAGTAGGACATGACTTTTATTAATATATTCATTTTTACTATTGGAAAATATTCAGTTACTTTCATTAAAAAATCAGAGTAAAGGTGATAAGAAATGTTAGAGAAAAACAAAAATATGTTTAAGAATCCATAGTTTCAAGAATATTGTGGGGTTAAGCTGGGTGTGGTGGCATGTGCCTGGAATCCAAGTGCTGGGAGGCAAGAGGCCTGGGATCGCTTGAGTTCACGGATTCAAGACTACCCCAGGCAACATAGCAAGACCTGGTCTCAAAAAACCAGGCGGGTGCATGTAATCCCAGCTACCTGGGAAACTGAGGCTGGGGATTGCTTGAGTCGGCAGGATCAAGACTACCCAGGAAACATAGTGAGACCTAGTCTGTCCCCTGTCCCCTCCACAAGAAAAAAATATTGAGGCTAAATTATTTCATTTCTTGATTATTTTCACATTTCAATTCAGCTAACATTTGCATCTCCACATTTCTAATTTGGTAATAAAAAGATATTTGAGGGGATAAGGAACAAGTCTAGTGAGGCCTTTAGCTGTGTTTTAATTTCAAAGCACTTAGAAATCTGTAAAGTCACATGCACGTTGTACCACTGTGTTGTCCTGAAAGCACTTCAGTAACTGCTTCCGTGCAAGAGAAAATACTTGTTTGTTGAATTTATTAAAATTGATGAATACGAACATTTTGTTCCAAAACTTGAGATTACTCACCTGTAGTTTAGTGTAACATGCACAGAATGACACTAATGAGATACTAGATGTAATTTGTAAACAAAATTGTCCCAGTTTGCTTTTCTCCTGTAGCTGTTTTAGGTCTTTATTTTTGTCACTGGCTCAAGAGGGATAATCAAAGCTTCCTCTCCTAAAATTCAAGATATCTCTCTATTTTTCATATATTGCCCATCACTCCCTCCACCACCAGATAATTAGCAATTTTTCTGATTTTGTCTCTGCAGGATCTCTTCCACATTCCTCCTTCTTATAAGAGCACAGTAACATTATCTTGGAAACCTGTACAGAAGGTTGAAATGGGGTAAGAAATATATTTCAGAGCTTAAATGTTGTAATATTTGTAATTAAAATAAGTTGGTAAAATACAACCCTGGAATTTAAGGCTTCTTGGACTCATGGAGCGTGATGCATGAGTCTTATAAAATGTGTCACTTACATAGATAGCTAAATAGTTTGGATTATTTTAAAGCTTTTTTGTATTTGTAAATTTTTTTCTTTTATTTAATTGCATGTGTGTTTTTTTTTTTATTGTTTTATGTACCCCAGGGCTTTTTAGCAATTTTAAATTTTGTAAATGCTCTCTGACACAGTCATTATAACATGACACTTTTAAATTGATGGTGTCAGGATTTTATTTCACTTTTTCTGATGTGATTATCATATTTAGAGTGTCTCATAAACGATAAGCTAAATTAAATGTGTTGATAGCCTCGCTTTAATAATATTTGTGGGGTTTTTTTTTAATCATTGTTCTTCCTATCATTACAGGCAAAAGAGAGGCAATGAAGATACAACTTCAGGTTCACCACCCAAAAAATCTCCAGCAGGACCAAAAAGGGACGCCAGGCAGATTTATAATCCTCCAAGTGGGAAATACAGCAGCAATTTGGGCAACTTTAATTATGGTGAGCGTTTCCGTTTGGGTATAAGCATTATGAGAAATTATATAATATATATTGTATTATACTTGATTTTAGCAATTACATAAAGTATGCTTTCAGGTGGTTTTTTCTGAGTTAGCTTGTGGAACTAGAGATATTGGGTAAATAGCCCATTCCTTTCTGACCTACCTTTGTGACCTCACTGCAACACTAAGAACTTAAAAAATAAAAAAAAATGTGCTTCTTGTAGTCAGAGAAGCCAATAGGACAATAAAGAAAGGAAGTTGGCATAAGTCATCTCCTTGTTTTCCATGTACCAACATCAAGGCAAGACATTCTGTTCATTATCTCTCACGGATAGCTATAGCTTCTGGCAGATAGAGTATCAATGATCCTTTTTGGTCCTTGTCAGCCTACTGTTTGTCCTCTCATCATCTGTGCAACTTCAAAAGAAGTTATAGAAGTTGAGCCTGATTTTAAAGATTCATTTGGCAAGGAATGAGTCCCATTGCCTAACATAGTCTTATCACCTTTCACCATTACTGCCAGGAGAGCTGACAACTCTCCCGGGAATTTGGACCAGAAATCAAACCTCATTGACTCATTCATAGGCTCATATATTCCTTTTAAAAAATAACAGACTCCCTGATTCAGTTCTATAATCTTGCTTAAGAAGACCAAGTTGAATAATATTAGCAACTAAACACTCTTATGATTGTCTTGATTACTAATCAGAATTCTAGAGCAATTAGTCCCCAAAAGGTACATTCTGAAGCATATACTCTCTGTAATTGTTTCCTATAAAAAGGCAATTAAAATTGTGAAATGAATCCTTCTCCTCAGTTGAGCACTTTGAGGTAACTTTAGTTTGGCAAGATCACTGAACTCTTAGTTATGTAAACTATATAAGCATGCATCTTATAGCAGACTATGTAAATAGCCTCTTAGCTTTTTTAAATACTTTAAATATTTGTGAAAGAATTGTGACTTTATTGTTCCAAATATTGCCCTCTGTCACTTTAATAAGTTTCTCCCTATCAGAGAGACATTCAAACTCTCGTCTCAGATACTATTTTCTTTTGACTTAAGTGAAAGCTTCATCAAGCACTGTAGCAATGCACAGAGAATTGTCGTCTTTTATGCTTGGGCAAGTCATTTACTCTGTTTCTATGAATACTGTGCCCTGGGAAATACTCAGCCTGCCTCATAGTAAGAATCAAATTATAAAATGCATGTGAGAAAGAAGTGTGAAAAAATGCAGAGCCTTTGGTTGTGATTTTTAAAAAATTACCAACATGCCAAAAAAAAAATGATTTCAAGACTGAAAACCAGAAGTCACAACTCCAGTTGTTCTATAGTCATCAAAGTAACAGAATAGCAAACAACATGCCTGTGAATTACAGGATTTTAATATCCATTCAGGGGGTCAACTTTGTTATTGGGGTGATTGTCATAAGTTGAATCAAAAGCAAACTATAATTCCTCCCTTTGGAAAATGGGAGCAAATGTCCGCTAGTATTTTAAATTTGGGAGTTGAATGGTACCAGGTTGTAGATAGTCTACGTAAAATTTGAAGTTTCTTGGCCTTTACGCATACTAAATTATCTATCTTGGTACTGTAATGGGAATTGATGCGTCTACCTACTTCATATTTTTTTCACCTTTGTTGTAGTCCCACTTTTCCTTCATGGGTCAGCAAGGAAGACACATGTTGCATTTTTTTTCCCTGGAATGTCAGTGTTGCCTCAAAATTGGAAGAAATACTTTGTGTTCTTAAAGCCTTTAATACACAGGTTTGTTCATATACATTTGGCAAAATCATTACAATCTTCCTCCCATCAGTTGCAGATCAAAAAGAAATAGCCAATATAAAAACACAAGCACATCAAAGAGATATATAGCTGAACAGCTGAGGGTAACTTGGTTATTCATATTAAAAATTGAAAGAATACATTTTCGTAATCTGAGTTTATAGCTAATATCTATGAGAATATTACTTGTTTAATGATGTTGAATTACCTGACAAGTGAAGGTCTTATTACAAGATGATACATTAGGTGGGAAATGTGCATACATCTGCATATAAATGAAAGGTGTTAAGCAGTTACCTGAGGAGTTAGAACTTAGAGATTGCTATACTCTGTACCCATGCAGTTATCACTAGTAGATCTTGCCCTCAAACTACTTTTGATCTCAGTGTGTTCACTGCAGTAGTAAACATGATGGTCTTGTTTAAAATGGTGTGCATACTTATCAACTTAGGAAATGTGTCATAAGAAGTACCTATGGAGGCCGGGCATGGTGGCTCGTGCCTGTAAGCTTCAGCCTATGAAGTGGCCAGGGATCACGGTTCAAGTCCCACCTGGGGCCCGTAGTGAGACCTAGTTGCAAAAAAACAGCTGGGCATGGTGGCTCATGCCTGTAATCCCAGCTACCTGGGAAGCTGAGGCTGGGGATTGCTTGAGTCTGTGGTACCCCGGGCAACGAGAGCCTGAGGTTCTATGGGCAAAAATAGCGAGACCTAGTCTCAAAAAAAAAAAAAAAAAGTACCTATGGATCAGATCCCATTCTGTCACTCGGTAGAATGGGCTTTGCCAGGAAAAGATCTAATTAGTATGCTGAGAGTTAAATTACTTTTCCTTCCTTCTGAAGGAAAAGAAAATATCACATTCATGTAACAGAGGGTTGCATTACTGACTTAATTTTTCGTGCTTCCAATATTATGGATCAAAATAATAGTTTTATTGCTCATAAGACCGCTGCAACAAGGAAGTCTGAGAGTTCAGTGAAGAGAGTTTATCACTAGAAGTTTGAGACTTAATTCATTTATATATAATGAAAAGTCTAGCCTTGATGATAACTTGAGTCTTCAGGGGAAGGAGTCTTGAGGAATATTTCTCTGAACATACAAGAGATTCTGACCAATGAATGAATGAATCTTTATTCATTCTACCATATGACACAGTGACTAGTGAAAAGTCACAGTGAAAGATACAACCTGTAATAACTATGCATTTCACCTTTTAGCAGCACACAGAGCACCTGAATCTGATAAACAGAAAAAGCTATTGCAATTTCTATCTGTATTTTGTAAGTGCAGGTGCTTGAAATATTCTGACCAAAACAAAGTGTCTCTTCATTATATTTGAAAAGAATATTTTTCAGTGTAGCTTAATTTTTCAAAATAGACCATTGATAGCTTGTGACATTTTGCATCGGTACACTAGATTTTTTGAAGACCAGTAGTATTTTGGTTAATTCCATATTAAGTATAAAAATTTTATAGTTTCCATTAATTAGCTTTTGTAGTGATAGAAAACTAAGAGGTAAACTTAGTGTCACTTTAAGAAACTTTCTTAGCAGTATACATTCAATTGAATGCCTGCTATAACTGTGTCCTGGTAGGTATATAGTAGCTATATTGCCAAGAATTACTTTTACTTCTGAAGGAAAGAAAATATCAATATATATATATATACCAAGGTAACTTGGTATATATATATATATACCAACTATATATATATATAGTTACCTTGGTATATATATTGCCCTGGTCTTATGTACAGATTGAAGATTGAATGCCTAGACAGAGTAGCAGAATGCCAACGCTGGTGTTAGGGATCCTGTTGTATATTCTCAAAGCTACAAGTTACATTTCTTCTGTTTTTGTTGCACCATGGAGTCTTGAGCAAGACCTAAACCCTTGTTCGATTTTTCGTAGAGCAGAGAGGAGCCTTCAGGGGAAGTAGAGGTGGCCGAGGTTGGGGAGCACGAGGAACTCGTAGTCGAGGAAGACTCTACTGAATCTCATCACATTCTTCAGCATTGGTCATGAGCTTAATATACTTAAATTCTACTACTCATTGGATTGCCGGGGATGACCCTTTAAAAGGACTGCTGCCTTCAGCTAAAAACTTAATGTTCTTTATACCTTTGTATGTATGATCTACTTTTGTAACAAACCATGGTTGTGTCCAGGTAAAAACCACAGCGATATTGGCAATATTTTTGGATGCTTTGTCCGCAATCTTGACTTGTTTTTGCAATAGCATTATTCAGACTTCATATTGTGAACGTTTTACTTTTAAACATCTCGAAAATTTGTTACTGAGAACACTCAAGTCTAAAATGAAATACAGTCCATTTCTGATAACTGGTAAAGGTCATCAGTTTTGAAAGGTTACTAATGTTCTTCTCCCCTATTTGTCTTATTTTTTTACCCAATATATGGAGAAGAGTAATGGTCAATCTTAACAATTTATTTTTGTTTTTTAATAAAGCTGCTAGGCAATGGTGCAGCATTCCTACCAAGTGTCATAAAAATAAAATACTTAACTTTCTTAAAATGTAGACATGACATTTCATTTTTAGGAGGAGGTAAGTTGCTCTGCACTGCTTACTTAACTCTTCTCCATATGTTGTGAGACAAATTTTTGAATATTGGATCTTACTATTCAAATAGAAATGTGTATGTATAGTATACATACATACATAAGCATTTGTGTGTGTGTGTGTGTGTGTGTATATATATATATATGCATGCTGTGAAAGTTGACTACACAACAAATCATTTTTTTAAATTCCAGGAACGGGTAGTCTTTGACACGGTGATTATCCTTTTGAGGTTAAATCCATTATTGTTATCTAGGTTTTCCTCTCAGTAGTGAGGAATTTTGAGTCAGTTGCACTTACATGATTATTGTTATTTAAAACTAAAAATAAACAAAGGCTGCATTTTCAAACAAATTTGTAGAACCCTGTTGGAGAAATACAGCCAAAATATTGAATCTGATGTACATATAGGTTTCTATAGGATAGAGTAATTTAGAATTTGAGGACTTAATAACCAAGGCAACCCAGGAAAAGTGATAACATGGTACACCAATAAGTAAGGGATGCTCTCTTGGTTTGCTTTTGCCACTTTCAAGATTTTAACTTCTCAGGTTATTAATCAAAATTATTGTATAAGTTAGCCAATAGAATCTTTAGGTTAAAATAACAGATGGGGGGTTTGTGGAGTGTTTAATGTCATGGGCATTTTTAGTAGCATAGACCATTTGCTCTGCATTTGAATGTTTCACATATTTTTGTTTCACAGTTAAGCTTCCCTTCCCTATGTTTGCTATTCAAATCCAATGCCTGATGACATTTTCTAGTAATTGGACATTTGAGGAGTAGTTTGTGATTGCAGTGCAGGTGTCGTCTTTACTGTTACCTCTACATTAGGAAAAAGGCAAACCCCTTTGTTAGAATTACTGCACACGTTATTAAAAAGTATTTTTTAAAGACAACAACACAAGTGAGCAAAAGAAGTTGGTCAGCTTGAATATGGAGTGGTGGCAATAATCTCTAAACATTCCAAAAGACTTTAAGAGCTGACCCTAACTAAGCACCCTTGGAATCTGAATAGACATAGGAACGTGGAATTGCCATTTGAAAACTGTGACCAGGTCATCTGGACCTCAGAGGCAGGTCAGTCAGTGGCCTAAAGCCATTTCAAGTATAGAAACTGTATTGGGACTACAGTTATATAAATTTAAACATTAAGTGTAACGTCTCCTTTTTTTAAAGCATATTTGTAAACTCAGCTGAAAAGAAGTGACTGCTTTCTCAAATTTGGTTTTGAGTTGACTGTTGTTTTTACCCCCTCTCAATACCTTTTCTCTTAGAGCAATAGTACAAACTTGGGTTATTTTTGCTTCAAACTTTTGAATGAAAAACTCATGCAATTTTTTTTTCTTTTGCAAGACACCTGTTCACCACCTTGTTCAAATGTAAATGTTCCCTTATGCTTTTGAATAAATTTCCTTTTGTAATTTTGTTTTGTGTCTTGATGTGTTATGATTATAACTTCTGGTTTTTGGGTATTATTGCTTCTCATTTGCCAAGCAGTGTGTGAGACCAGGAATACAAAAATGGACAAGATAATGCTTTTCTTCAAGGAGTTTACTCTTGCAAATTACCTTTTTCATTTTTTTGGAATTTTTTTTTTTTTTTTAGAGACTAGGTCTCACTATGTTGCCCAGGGGTAATCCCAAACCCACAGATTCAAGTGATCCCTAGCCTCAGCCTCCCAGGAAACTTGGATTATAGGCACACACCACCAATCCCAGCTCTGGAATTATTTTTAGATACTAATACTTTTCTGGGAAAAGGATTCTTTTTGATTCCTTTCATCAGAGCAAAGTATCAGACACAAATCATCATAATTTATGTAGTCAAGTTCATATATAAAGCAAGTTTGAAACTTCTTGAATACCAGCCTTTATTAAAAAGCTTTCCTGAAGAAACCCAATGGTGTTCTGTGTTATAAAACCAAAGCTTAAATGGACCAGAACAATGTAACTAAATTTAGCAATAATATCCAATCCTACAGTTTTAATATCTGTGTTGAGAACTGCCAAATTTCTAACTCTGCTTTCTTGCCTGGAGTTTCATCATAGCCTCCAAATTAATCTCCTTGTTATTACACTTGACTCTATAGCCTGTTCTAAACATAGCAGCAAAGAGTAATTGCTCTAATTGATGCTACTGAATGGCCTTCATTTTAGAATACAAATCAAACATTGCCATTAGTTTTAATGTCTGGCCTCACCCATGGACTTTTTTTGCCTCAAGTCAGCTGGCTTAAGGGTGGCTAGACAAAGCCTAGGGATCTATGAATACTCATAGTTTATATTTAGTTATGCAGAGCCTGATAATCCAATTTCAGAGAGTAGTGTTAGGAGGACCCTGCATTGGAATGTGGTGATGTATACAAAGTAGTATAAAAGGTGACTAGAAAATTTTTGAGTAATTAATTTGATCCGAGAGCTGAGTGATATGAAGCCAGCTTGGTCAAGACCTCAAGGAAAAGCATTTGAGATTGAAACAACAAACTGCAAAACACTTGGCTTTAAGAATGCCAGCTGGGCCAGGCACAGTGGCATGCACCTATAATCCCTAATCCCAGCTACCTGGGAGGCTGAGACTGGGGATCACTTGATTCCGTGGACTTGAGGGAACATAGTGAGACCTAGTCTCTTTAAAAAAAAAAAAAAAAGAATGCCAGCTTTTGCTAACGAATGGTGTCTTCAGTTCCCAATCTTGATCCCACAGCTCCTGAACTCTTCATCTATGATGGTGAAATACTATCACTACAAAGAGCACCATTCTCTTTCAGATTCAAAGGCATGTTTCTTGTGTACTAAGTAATTATTCCGATTCCCTGCATTCATCTGGCTGATTGATCTTTCAGGTCAGACTAGATTTCACTTTCTCTGAGAATTATTTCCTCCCAAGTTGGGTATAGGACCCAGGCATACTACAAAAGAGAACTCCCTTGTGGGCAGAGAATAGAGGCAGCTTCACAGAAAATACATGTTATAATAAAGATAGAACACTGGGAGGGAGGGGGATGACTAATATATAATGATAGTAAATAAAGGAACTTTTGCTAAAATATTCTTAAGTCGGGCACAGTGGCACGTACCTTTAAACACAGCCTACGGAGCACAGCTGGAACTGGGAATCCCTTGAGTCCGCAGGTTCGAGACCCAGGCAACATAGCGAGGACCTGGTCCCAAAAAATAGCTGGGTGTGGTGGTGTGCACCTGTAATCCCAGCTACCTGGGAAGCTGAAGCTGGGGATTGCTTGAGTGTGGTACCCTGGGCAACGAGAGCCTACGATTCCCCAGGCAAAAGTCTCAAAAAAATAAAATATTCTTTAAAAATTGCCTGGACTTTTGTTTTCATTCAACTAAGAACTGAGTCACGATATAGAGACATCAACAGTCTTGCCGCTACCTTGAACTTCTATAGATTTTATCCTGAAGAGAAAATGTATAGTGGCCACAGTCAGCAGTCAACAAGAAAACTGGGAACTCAGTCTTAGAACAGCAAAGAACTGAATTTTGCCAAGAACCTGCAAGAGAAATTCAAATGAACCTCAAATGAAATTGCAGCCTTGATAGATAGTAGTCATGAGACACTGAATTGAGAATCCAGCCAAACCACGCATGGGAACAGAGATTGTGTGTATTAAGCTGCTAAATTTGTGGCAATCTGTTATACAGCAATAGAAAATGAATACACAATTCCAAAGGTTATCATTTAGGGAAAACAGATGGGTGATACATTAAAGCCATAGAAGCTATGATTCTGCCTCTTTATAAACTTGTATTGGAGAAATTACTAATGGCCAAAATATGCAATGTAGCTTCACCTTCATCCTTCACCGAGATTTAAGCTCTACAGTAAATTGGAGCTCTACTACTCATTAGCTATATGAATTGGCCAAATTACTTCTAATCTACACCTGGAAAGTAAGGAAAGCTTAACAGGAACTCTGTACAGTGCCAGTATGTATTAAACACTCAACAAATGTTAACGTGACAACTGCAACTTTATACACAGGTCAGAGGGTTGACTCACCTCTAAAATGAGATGTTGAGAACATTAAAGAACCCCTTGCTACCTGCCACCAACTTCACTTTTTCGTACTCACTGCTTTATCTGCCTGAACCAGAACTTTTGCTCCAAGTCTTTCACTTGATTGGCTATTCTCTTCCACATATGTTCCATTACCCTTATTTCAAGTGTTAACCCACCAATATCCCACCAGATTGCATATAGCTCAGTGGTCAGATTTCCATTCCCAAGGCTACCAGGCAAAAATCAGATACATCAGACATGTTTAATGAAATGAAAAGTCATTATTTCATAATAATCAGTACACTGGATTTGATGTTTATCATTCCTGTGGTATTTGAAACTTTTAAATCACACATGAGTAAATATTTTGCATGGTTTATAATTTTGTAATTATGGTATATTGTATTATTGTAATATGTATACCTATCTGTAACTTGTTTTCTTCCCACAAAAAAAATAAATAAATATGAAATAATAATAAATATTTAGTTGCTGAGGTAGGAGTAAAAATAACATTAACGGTTAACTGGTCTACTAGTGGGAAAATTTCAAATTAATTATACACTAACAAAGATCATCAAAATGGAAAACCAAAAAAAACTTCTTTATACTTTTGACAGAAAATGAGTTAAGAGTTGAAGAAAACTTATGCTTCCCAACTTTTAAATACAATTTTATTTTTCACAAGGCTAAAAGTGTAGATTCCAAAGTCAACGAGTCACTTAAAAAGCACATCAGTTCCCCCTTATTCACAGGAGGCAGATTTCAAGACCACTCCCAGCAGATGCCTTTCAACTATGGACAGTATGGAGCCCTATAAACATGATTTTTTCCTATACATATCCCTATGTATAAGGGGAAAAATTATAATTTATAATACCCAGAAAATGTGACAAAACAATATATAGTAGTAAAAGCAAAAAAATAAGTCATTTCACTATTCTAAGAAAAGCTGTGCTCAGAAGAGATAAAAGATCAAAGCTGTAGTCATAGCTTCCACAGCATGAGCTGATGTTTTATAAACATTTAACCATCATTTGCTTTCCTGCAACATTCCTGCTGGGTGTGGAGAGAAAAACCAAAAGCGTAGTGAATATAAATACAAAATGACACGCAAAGCTAGAAAACGGCCCAGACATACCTAAAAGGACAATTAAAGGCTAAAAAGAAGCAAGACTAATCCTATGGCCTGGCTGTTGATTCCCTAAAGAAAAGTGCTTCTCAAACCCGAATGTACTTGATGGTCAGCGGGAGCGCTTGTTACAGAGTAACATCTGATAGAGAAGAACCAAGAACTGTTAGGTCTGCTGTTGGTCTGCACAGCTCCAGCTCAGCCCTCACTGCCCAAGAAGGTCACCAGCAGCTGGCTGGAATTTCTGGGAGTTCTATATGCAAATACGTACTACGATTTCAAGCACGTATTTCAGAAAGTCTCTTTACAGATTGCATACCAAACTAGGAGTAGTTTCTAATGGGTTAAATTAAAACGTGGTATTTTGCTCGTTTTCTAATTAGACCTGTAGCTCGCGGCTTCCACTGTATTTGTATGGGGCGGCGTGGCCCAATTCTGCCCAATCTTCCACTCTTATAAGCCTTCAAGAATTAGAGCCCATCACTTCCCCCAAAGGGTTTCAAAAGCATACCTTTTATTTCCCAACGAGTTTACACAATCAAAAACAAAGAAAAATTCGAAGTTTCGTTAAAAATACAGAAACTCTCACTTCGGCTTCGGACATTACTTTCGGCCCCCTAGAGTATCCACACTCCCGGATGGTACCGCGGACAGGAAAATATCAGCAAAAAAGCGTCTCCCACCTGAAGGCATTCTGGGCGAGTGGCCCCAGGCCGAGCTCCTCCGCCGCCCAAACCTAGACCGAAGCAGCCGGTGGGCAGCGGACAGCGGCCCTCGGCTCCTCCTCTTCCAGCGCCGACCTCCCCAAGATGGCGGGCGACGGGGGCTCGCTTCCGCTTCCGGTGTGAGTGGCCGGGCCGGGGGGGCAAGATGGCGGCGGCAGTAAGGGTCCGCGGCCGGTGTGAGCTGCCGCCTTGCTCTGGCCCAGGCTGGCTCCTCAGCCTCTCCGCCTTGCTGAGTGTGGCGGCTCGAGGGGCCCTCGCCACCACGCACTGGGTCGTTACGGAGGACGGGAAGATCCAACAGCAGGTAGCGGCTAGGGCGCGCCGATCTGCCCCGCGCCCACCCGCGCCCGGGGGATTCCCCGGCCGGGCCCCTGGCTGTGTATCTCCGCGCGGCCCCGCCCCCAACTACCTTCTCTGGGTCCCGGCATCGCGGCCCCGACGGCACCGGCGCCGCCCCCTCCCCACTTGTCCCCTGGCCCTCACCTCGGCTGACCGCAAGTTCTCTACCTTCCACCCCTGGGGCCGCGCGCCGCCTGGAGAGGGTCGCCGGCGGCGAGGGGTCGGGCCTTGGGGACAGTTTTTCGGACTCGGGCTTTAGAATAATCAGATCCATTATCCGTACCTCTGGTGTTTTCTCGGGCCCACGCGTCACTAGCCCTCCCCGAGGAAGTAGAAAGCAGGTGGCAGCGCCGGGGTGTGCGCGAGTTCCAGGGTGGTGACAGATTCTGCACCTCCAGTCAGTGGGTCATTTAATGCTGCTTCCCCAGGTCTCCTCTCCCACTAGCTGAAATTCGTGTCGGGCTAGGGTGCTTTCAGTTTGTACCGTTACCCAGGTCAACGGGGGTTCTTGAGAAACAACGCACACCCTCTCCTTCCAAAGGAATGCTTGAAGATGCCTCTGTGGCGTTGCCTGCATCTTTTCAGATATAACTGTCCTCGTTTCCCAGTGTACTTTGCATCGTTTCTTTACCTATTTCCTGTGACCGCAAAGAGGATGTGCGATTTCCTGGACTCTTGTGTTCTTGTATGCCTGAACTAATTCCTCAGAAAGAGAGACACTGCTTTTCTTATGTAACTTTATGATTGCCTGCGTTTTGTGAATGCTGCTGTTGCCAGAAGCATACGTGTGTGTGCTACAAAATTTTGCAATCTAAATGACTTCCAGCATCTGAGAGCAATTCTGAAAAGTCAGGGAAACTTGTGAAAAGTGAAGTGTGTGCCCCAGGACATTTAGCCCACTGAGCTGTGAAACTACTGGGGATCTTTGGATTGTCTGTAATGCAAGGTGATAGGAACCCAATGCACGGTTTACTTTAGTATAAAGTGAGATTCAAATTGAGATCTGCTATGTGATGACAGATCTTATCTCAGATATGAGTGATTTTAATAAGCATAATTTTTTAAAAATTGGTATTGGTGAATAGTTACCAATATATGAAAAAGATTGACTTTATATTGGGTGGCATTTTCTCTATATCTAACTTCTCTTAGGAAAAAATTCCTTCTCATGGCCATACCAGCTGAAATTTAATATACGTGTTATGTGTATTTCCAAAAGCCTAGAAAACTCCATGAATTCTACATAAGATTGGGATCTTAGGTGAGTCCAGGTCCATCAGTCCTCCTTTTGTTTCCTGATGATGGTTTCCCTGAGGCCTGTGAAGGGAAACATGGAATTAAGTCACTCCTGCTGCAATTTGGGAACCTTTCTCCAGTTGGCTCTTCTGCAATATTGTTTTTGGCCACAGCTATTTATACTCTGTGACATTGACTTCTCCTTCTCATGTATGTGTCCTGCCACTCAGATGAGAAAATGGCCCATCTGAGAAGTAAAAACTGGCAGAAATGTATTAGTTCTATACTAAACATTGCCAATAGGAAAGTAGAATCTTCCCTAATTTCTTCCATTCTCACATTAGAGAGAGGGGGGAGGAGGAGGGAGAAAGGAAAGGAAAGAAGGAGGGAGGGAGGGAAGGAGGGGGAGACAGAGATGGGGGGGGAGAAGGTAGAGGTTACTTGTAACATGCCTCAGAAAGAGAAATATGCAGAATCTTCTGGATCATTGCCAAGTTACCCCTGCAGTAAGTATTTAGGCTTAAAGTTAGGCAAACAAAAATACCTCTTTTACGTACCTTTTTAAATGATGTTTATCAGTGAATTCCCCATGTTTTGCTATGTAACATTTCTAATGTTAAGGTCAGGAAAGCACAAAATGTTGTACCAGAAGAAATAAAGTTGGTGTCTTTGGTGTGATGAGCATCTAGGAAAGGGAAATTGGACCAAAAAACCTGCACTTGAAAATAAAGTGAGAGTTGAATACTATGGGAAGCTGCTGAGGTCTTCTGAGAACTGTGCACGCTTTTCCCATGTGGACTTCCAGTACTTCCTTTACATGTTTCCTTCCTCAAAAAGAAACATACCTCCATGTTTGAGCTCTGTGTAAGTTGCCACTGAACTTTCAGAATGTTGTCAGGGAATCTTGAAATTGGGATCTGAAAAAATGCTTCTGTCACTAAGTTTCTTTCCCGGGATGGTGATGGGATCTTCTCCCCAAAAGGTTCAACTTCAATTCCTTTTTACCTGTGTGCTTTTCTCCCAGCTTTGGGCTTTGGAATACTTGTGAGCTCCTAGCATCCCTGGTAACTAGAAACTAACCACTCTCTCACTTTGTTTAGATGAGGGTTCTTAAGTTGGACCTAATGTTCTTGAGGAAAGGGCTATTATAATCTGCTTTCTAGAAAGATCTACAGTGTAATCACATCAATTGATCGCTTGGTTGACTTCTTTGTAAAGAATAGGCTTCAAGAGCAGTTTTTCTTTTTTTCTCTTTCATTTTGATGTTGGCTTTTTGTATTTTACTTAGTTACTAGTCTGGAGCATTTTTTTTAATACTTTTTTACTGTATATTCTTTTTTGTAATTTTCATACATATTGGTTGCTTTTGTATGGTTGTCATTCCCCTTAGGTTTAGCCCTCCCCTCCATATTGTATCCGTTAACCTCTATCCCACCCTCTCTCCTTCCTCCCTCTTGTCACTCCATCTCTTTGTGGGCTGCAAGTTGTTGGTCCATGTTTGACCCATTGATCTTTTCTTTTTCTGGAACAATGTCCTTTTTTTCCCTGGGTGCGGACTTGTTTTAAATATTAAAAGTGACCAACCTTTACTTGTGTGGAAGTTTAAGTAAACTTTTGTGAGTTAGCTTAGGTAGTACCGTGCCACTTCATATCACGTGATTTTTGCAAACATATGTATGTTCATGTTCTGAATTACCAGCCAACAGAGGAACTTTTGAAACAGTACCAGTTTATTCTTTGCAGACTTACTTAATCAAAAGTTGTACTTCTACACTGGGTTCACAGCCTCTGGCTGTTCTCTTTCTTCATAAGCAGAGATCTCAAAATTTAAAATCTCATAGCTTTAAGACATTCATTTTCTTGGCTACTATTCTCCTCTTCTCTAGTCTTAAAACTATAGAATTGTAGATGTGGAGAAAACTCTTTAGGGATATCTGGTACACATAGGTGAGAAAGTCGCTCAGAGTAGAAATGCACTTATCCGTGGTCACCTACAGGTGAATGCTTTTCACTCAGGAAGTTTGAAATGCTTTCCCACCGCACATAACAATTGCAAATGGAGGAACAGAAGGAAAAAAAGGAAAATTGGTCAAAAATAAATGACTTCTCTTTTCCACTTTGCTTCATAGGATGTTTATGACTTCAGAACAAGGGGCAGGGCCCAGCAGGGTGTGAATTCCTGTGGTGGGCTACTAACCATCTTCCTTTGTATCAAGTAAATGTCTTCAGCTGTAAATTCTTTGCCCTACTCAGAACAAATGAGGTTTCCAACAAAATCAATGGTTTGAAGCCTAGCAACCTTGGCAAAGATCTCTTTGATAAGTGACTAATTCAGCAGCTATGACTAAGGAAGAGCTATCACATTTATTTGGACAAACAGGCTAAATCATTATCTTTGGTTTTTAAGAGTTTAAATAAAGGAGTGATTTATTTTGGTTTGGTGTTTAGTGATATGATTAGTCTGAGAGAGAGTATATGTGTCATGAAGCTGCTTTTCAGCATCTTTTTGTCACAGAGCAGTTTCTATGCTTGTACATGTCAGGAATTACCTTCAGTGGGAGCTGTCTTGGTGATTATTCTTGCTAAGCACCTGCTGGTCACCCCCCCCCCCCCCCCCCTTTTTTTTTTTTTTTTTTTTTTTTGCTATTTCCCACTATTATAATTATACTCAGGCATTGACTTTATTTATATTATAGACAAGTAATATAAGGAATTGGAAATAGAAAGAAGTCCTGACTTCACATTTTTTCGCCAGTTTTTTACTGAACAAAGTTTTATTGACTGCTTTATTTTCATCAGCCCACTGTGCTTTGATGTGAAATTCTTGTTTTTCTTCAGGGATGAGTAGGATACAGCTTCTTTTTTTTTTTTTTTTTTTTTTTTTTTTTTTTTTTTTTTTTTTTTTTTTTTTTTTTTTTTTTTTTTTTTTTTTTTTTTTTTTTTTTTTTTTTTTTTTTTTCTTTTTTTTCTTCTTTTTTTTTTCTTTTTCTTTTTCCTTAGGTTAAGGAGGACTCTTCTTCCACTGCTCATCTAAATCAGTTGTTCTCCACTTATGCTTTGCACACAATCTGAGTGGGCTTGCTCTCCTGCAGATTCCTAGGCATTTGACACTTATCTGATTCAGTGGGCTGGTGGGAGACCCAGAGTCTATATTTTATCAGACTCTTCAGGAAATTCTGATGCTGATGGTTCCAGGCCATTCTAAAACTTCACTTTTAGATGTTACTCTTTCTCCAGCTTCTATTCCCATCTTTCTTTTCACTCTTTCTCAACAGTCTCATCCTTTTTCCATACCTAAGTGACCGGTTAGATACTATCCACATATAGAAATATCCACATTTCTCTCTACAACTCAGAGTTTTTCTCCAGAGCTATAGATTCAAAACCTTAGTGTTAACTTGGTGTTCTGTAGGTACTTCAAGTATATGATGACCAAAACTAAACTCATTAGATACTTGTTTTCCCATATATGAAGTCTAGATGTCTTCTTTAATTCCTTTCTCCCCTGTATCCTTTACCAAGGTCTTTCACTTTTACTTCTAACCTCAGCTTATTTTTTTTCCCCATAGCAGCTACCATTACTCTAATCCAGCCACCTAATTATTGCCACAGCTTCTTGATTGCTCTCTGTGCCTATATTCTTGCCTAGCTTCTAGTCCATTCTCTGTGGTGTAATTACAGTAAGATTTCAACCTTCTTTGATTTGTTGAATTACAATTTTGAACTATTACATGACATTGTAAAAATAAATGTCTAATATTACAAAAGTAGTTCAAGGAATAAAGAAGTCGACTCACCTTTACCTAGTCACACTTCCCTTTAACAGTTGGGTGCATATCCCAGGACATGACCCAAACACTGTGACATGTGTTATGATCTGGTCATCTTTTAACCCTATTTCTGCTCATCTTAACTGCACTCTCCTCACCACAAATATGCACATACAATATTGCTTCATTTTTGTCAATATATCCAAATAGGTTGTCACTTGCTTTGGGGCCTTTCATCTATTGCTCTTATTGAAATATCCCAATCTGGCTAACTCATACTCTCTACAACTTAAGCATCTCTTTCTCAAGGAAGCTTCTATTGATACCCCAACATGTTCTTTTTCCTTATGAAGTCATTTACCATACCATTTGTGTCTATTTACTGAATTACTACATGCTCTCTAAGGGAGTTGATGTCTCCCTCTTCTCTGTAATTCCAGTATCTCACATCGCTATAATACTTATCTTTTGGATGGATGATAGAAGTATAGGAAGTGGTTCCTGTGCATTAAAGGAGTTATCATTGTCTGAATGAAACCTTGCAATACTCGATAATGAACTAGTCATCTGGAAACTAACCAAAAGGAAGCCTCACACTTCCAAAAGATATTTAAGGTTCTTAGTAGCCATGGGTAAGTCAGTCCTTAGGCCTTCAGGAAAGGTCACTGAACAGGTGAAATAGGCCTTGATTTCAGAGATGACTCTTGCCTCTCTGCTGTGGTCAGGTTACGTATGCAAGGGAAGTCATCCCCATTGGTACTGATGCTATGTTTAAAGTTCACCGTTCTTGCACATGGAAAAGTGTGAAACAGCAACAACAATCAAGGAGAAAAGGATAAGAAAGAATCCAAAGGGGAGAAGCAAAGCATATGAGAAATGGTGGCTGCGCTGTTGTGGAGGGATTATGGTCAGCTGTGGGCTTCTTCAGGTATTGGCAGCTAGCATCAGCACTAGCAGAAATGAACAGCAGGCCCTCTGACAGGCCAGCGGGTCAGGTCAAAAAGTAGAACAGCTTTGCACTCTAAAATGTGGGGAGCTAGGTTGTGCTCCCTACACTTTTGCTTCTGAAGGGAAAAATGCTTTTGATGGCAAAAGCAAAGGCAAATGGGGAACTCCTCTGTGCCTGGCTCTTTTATAGCCAGATACCTTGAAAGAGTTGTTTGTGCTCACTGATTCTCCCGCATTGGACCTTTAAACTCATTCCAATCAGCTCTTTATTCCGCACAGTTGTTGTCAGGATACCCAGGACTCCCATATGTCAAATTCAGTTAGTTCTCGGGCACCTTCTTTAACCTCTTAGTGCCCTAGCATTTGTCCTCAGACCTCTTTGAACTATTTCTTACAAAACTTCCAGGACATACTCTCTTGGTTTTTCTTCTAAATCCCTATGATTTGTTTAGGTTTGCTGTCAGCCTTATTATGCTTGCCTGATAAAAGGAGTCAGAAATTGTTGCCTCCTTTTTTATTTTTTTGAAGTTTATAAAGGATGGCTCTTAGATTTTCATTGACTGTTTAGTAGACTAACCAGTGAGTCATCTGGTCCTGAACTTTGGTTTTGTGGGAGTGTTTTGCAACCAACCTAATAAAGGTAGGTTCATTATCAGTTATAGCAGCTAAAGAAGTACGTTGGAGCCCTTAGCATTATTCTCATAGAACTTTTAGTAACGAAAAGGGTGTCTGTGTCCTACCATCCTACCAACTGTGCCAACTACTGGGTATTCGTCCCATCCTTATTGCCAAACTGGTGTCAGTTGACCTATCCATTGTGCCCATTGTCAAGCAAGCAACAGTCTCACCAATCTGCATAGGTCTTCATTGGTTCTAGCAGTTACACAGACATTACCAGGCTGGGTAGAGACTGGGATGGGGGGCTGGCAGGTAGGCAAGCCCCACAACTCCCCAGGAATCTGTATACTCCTTCTCTAAACTCTCTTTTCCTGTGCTCTTTTGCATGCTCTATGTCATGCCTGTGCTCCCCTTTATCCCATCTGCTCTAGACTCAGGTGTGCATACTCACACATCCGCACAGCCACTGGGCTGTACATCATGGGGAAAATGCAGTATCCCAGGTGCTTGTTATACCGGCTAATGGAGGAAAAAGCCTGACTCACCCTATATGGGGTAAAAACAGCCAACAAAGAAACAGCCTCCCTTAAACCTCTCCCCTTCCCCTCCCCCTTCATCCCCATTCCACCTCATGTTCTCCCTCTCATTCTCTAGTGTTCTCTTAGGGTCTCTTCTCACCCCACCCCTCCCCCAGCTGATGCTGCCTTCTTTATCTCCTCCCTTCATGGCCCAGGTGTGCACACTTATTCACGTGTGCACACCCATTGGGCCAGGCAAGTACAATAATGGGGAGGATGCAATACCACAGGTGCCAGAGGTGAATGGCAGAAAGGCATTTAAAAAAACCCTGAGAACTCATTTACAGAGAGGGGTTTTTGTTATTATTCCAGTGTCTTATTACTGTTCATATTTCTGTTTCCTGGTGACTCAGAAGATTGAGTCATGAGGGGGGTTGTATGATTCAAGGAATTTATTCATTTTACCAAGGTTGTCCTGTTTGTTGGCATGCAGGTGGTCATGGTAATCTCTTGTGATTCTTTGTATTTCTGTGGTATCTGCCATAATGTCTTTTTTCATTGCTTATTTATTTCACTTATTTGAATTTTTTTCTTATTAATTTGACCAAAGGGTGTGTCAATTTTGCTATTTTTCCCAAAAAGTAGCTCTTTATTGCATTGAACTTTTGTTTTTTTGTTTTTGGTTTTATTTTAAGAGAGTAGGTCTTGCTATGTTGCCCATGGGTTGTCTCAAACCCATGGACTCAAGTGATCCCCATCCTCAGCTTCCCATGTAACTGGGGTTACAGGCATGCACCAACATGCCTGGCCTCTCATTTTGTTTTTTGCTTCTTAGTTCCACTCTGATTTCCATTATTTCCTTTCTTTTACTGACTTTGAATGGTGTTTGTTGTTTAGAAAAGTTCTTTTAGGTGTCAGGTTAGATTTTTTTTTTTTTTTTTTTTAAAACTAGGTCTCGCTGTTTTTGCCCGTGGAACTGCAGGCTCTCATTGCCCAGGGTACTACAGACTCAAGCAATCCCCAGCCTCAGCTTCCCAGGTAGCTGGGATTACAGGCGTGCGCCTCCACGCCCAGCTATTTTTTTGGAACTAGGTCTCGTTACAGGTCCCAGGCGGGACTCGAACCGTGATCCCTAGCCCCGGCCGCTTCATAGGCTGAAGCTTACGGGCACGAGCCTCCGTGCCCAGCCTAGGTTAGATTATTTTTTGAGATGGTCCTATATTGCTGTAAACTTTCCTCTTAATATTGTTTTTGCTGCATCCCATAGATTCTGATATGTGATATTTTCAAAATCATTCATCTCCAGATACATTTTGGTTTCTGCTTTGATTTCTTCAGTGACCCAGTTTTTCTTCTTGTAGTTGATTTCTAGTCTCTTCTCATTGTGGTTGGAAGCGTTGCTTGATATGATTTCGGTTTTCTTAAATTCATTAAGATTTGTTTTTTGTACCAATAGGTGATCTTAAATGTTCACATGCACTTGAGAAGGCTGTACATTCTGCTGCTTTGGAATAGAGTGAGAGGGAGTGAGGAAGAGAGGGAGAGAGGGTGGGGGGGTTGGGGTGTGTGGTGTTCCATGTAGTCTAATGTATTACTTCAGACTGGGGTTTCCTAAATGTCTGTCTCTAGGATTTATGTTGATGTAAATGGAGTGTTGAAATCCTGTACTATTGTACTGCTATCATTTTCTCTTTAGAATCATTAATACTTTTTAAGTATATTTGGTGATCCTATGTTGAGTGCGTATGTATTATTGTTGAAGCTTCCTGAAGGGTATTCTCTTTATCATTGTATAATGTCCTTTTTGAAAAATTATAGTCTTATTTCAAAGTTTGTTGTGCCTGATAGCCACACTGTTCAACTCTACTCACAAGTGCCAACTCATGGAACCAATCCAAGTGCCCTTCAGTAGATGAATGGATAAAGTATGGAACATATATTCAATGAGGTATTACACAACTGTGAAGAATATTTTTGCCAGTTTAATTATAATGTGTCTTGGTGTCAGTCTCTGCATTCCTCATTTGGAACTCTGGGCTTCTGGATGTCCGCTTCCTTTCCCAGATTAGGGAAGCTTTTCATGAGTATTCCTGCAAATGACTTTTCTGTCTCTTTCTCTCTCACCCCCCATCCCTTCTGACACCCCTATAATAATCCCCTAGTTGTTGTCCCAGTGATCTCTTAAGGTACTTTTCACTTTTGTAAGTTCTTTTTTCATTTTTTTATTCTGTCTT